>JAIXMO010000090.1:0-62829 GCA_025677825.1 Helicostylum pulchrum
CCCTTTTCGCCATTATATGTTCACTGTTTGTCAGCACAACTATTGCTGCTGCTGATGATAAGGAAGCTTATGGAACTGGTAAGTTATTAGAGATATATATGTATATAAAAAGGGAGAAACAAAGTATACTGATAAAAAGACGCGCGTTTTTGTTTAGTTATTGGTATCGATCTGGGTACAACTTACTCTTGTGTTGCTGTTCAAAAGAATGGACGTGTTGAAATTATTGCTAACGATCAAGGTCATCGTATTACCCCCTCATATGTCGCTTTCACTGATGACGAACGTTTAATCGGTGATTCCGCCAAGAATCAATTCTCTGCCAACCCTGAACGTACTGTCTTTGATGCTAAGCGTCTCATCGGTCGTCGTTATGCTGATAAGGAAGTTAAGCAAGATATGAGACATTTCCCTTTCACTCTTATTAACAAGAACGGTGCTCCCAACATTAAGGTTGCTGTCAAGGGTGAAGATAAGATCTTCACTCCTGAGGAAATCTCTGGTATGGTTTTAACCAAGATGAAGGAAACTGCTGAAGCTTACCTCGGTAAGCCCGTTACTCATGCCGTTGTTACTGTCCCTGCTTACTTCAATGATGCTCAACGTCAAGCTACCAAGGATGCTGGTACTATTGCCGGTTTGAACATTATTCGTATTCTCAATGAACCTACTGCCGCTGCTATTGCTTACGGTTTGGATAAGACTGGTGGTGAAAAGAACGTCCTCGTCTACGATTTAGGTGGTGGAACCTTTGATGTTTCTCTCTTGTCTATTGATGATGGTATCTTTGAAGTCTTAGCTACTGCTGGTGATACTCACTTGGGTGGTGAAGATTTCGATTCTCGCGTTATTGATCATTTCGTCAAGGTCTGGAAGAAGAAGAACGATGGTGAGGATATTACCAAGGATCTTAAGTCTATGAGTAAGCTTAAGCGTGAGGTTGAAAATGCCAAGCGTGCTCTCTCTTCTCAAATGTCTGTCCGTATGGAAATTGAATCTTTCTTCCAAGGTAAAGATTTCTCTGAAACTTTGACTCGTGCCAAGTTTGAAGAACTCAACAACGATTTGTTCCGTAAGACTTTGAAGCCTGTTGAACAAGTTATTAAGGATGCTGGTTTCACCAAGGATAAGGTTGATGAGATCGTCCTTGTTGGTGGTTCTACTCGTATTCCCAAGGTTCAAAAGCTCCTCACTGATTTCTTCAACGGTAAGAAGCCTTCCAAGGGTATTAACCCTGATGAAGCTGTTGCTTTCGGCGCTGCTGTTCAAGGTGGTATTCTCTCTGGTGAAGAATCCTCCGACAAGGTTTTGTTGTTGGATGTTAACCCTTTGACTCTCGGTATTGAGACCACTGGTGGTGTCATGACCAAGCTTATTCCCCGTAACACTGTTATCCCCACCAAGAAGTCTCAAATCTTCTCTACTGCTGCTGATAACCAACCTACTGTCTTAATTCAAGTCTTTGAAGGTGAACGTGCTTTGACCAAGGATAACAACATTCTTGGTAAGTTCGAGTTAAACGGTATTTCCCCTGCTCCTCGTGGTGTTCCTCAAGTCGAAGTTACTTTCGAAATTGATGCTAACGGTATCTTAAAGGTCAGTGCCTCCGATAAGGCCTCTGGCAAGTCTGAGTCTATCACTATCACCAACGATAAGGGTCGTCTCTCTGAAGAAGATATTGAACGTATGGTTAAGGAAGCTGAAGAATTCGCTGAAGAAGATAAGGCTATCCGTGACCGTACTGAATCCAAGAACAAGTTGGAAAACTATATTTATACCGTTAAGGGTCAATTAGGTGATGATGGTGCTCTTGGTACCAAGATCTCTGCTGATGATAAGGAAACTATTGAAGATGCCATTAAGGATAAGCTCGCTTGGATCGATGAAAACCCTACTGCTCTTCAAGAAGATTATGACGAGAAGCGTGAGGAATTAGAATCTGTTATTAACCCTATCACTACCAAGTTGTATGCTGATGGTTCTTCTGATTCTGATGAGCCTTTGAGAGATCACGATGAATTGTAAATTGACTTCTATCCCCACATCTTCAATCTCCCCCCCTTATTCATTATATACACATTTTTTTTTTCCAATTTGAAAAAAATATAGCCTTGAAATTAAATAAAATAAAAAAGTAATATGGCTTTTATACACGTAACCAATTGTTTAGACAATGCATCAACTTATATTACGTTTGTGTTTAGGGGCACTTTATCAAGAAAGAAGTGGTATTATTTAAACTGAACACAAAATACCACTTTGAGATTATCAAATTTTTTTTCTTCCTTATTACTTTTTGTTCCTATTTTTTATTTATATTCTTTTTTCCTCTTTACAGTTTAAAAAAACATGACTACGACATCGGTTTCATCAGAACCTTTGTCATCTAATTACCTGTCGAACTATACAACGGCTTCTTCCTTTCATAATTTTGCTCGTCGTCACTCTATCTATGGTACAGAAGATAGAGTTGTACTTGATATAGGATCACTTTATATCAAGTGCGGATTCTCTGGTGAATCTTCACCACGACATTCTGTTCCAACTTGGTCTTATCTCGGCCACTCTCGTGACGCCGATGGAGAAGTTATAAGAGTTAATGGAGAGGTAGCGTTTCGTTTTGATGGAATACAAACAACAATTTCATATTAAACTTCTCTCTCCTTGTAGCTTGGTGAATTATATCATCTCGATATTATGGCAAAGGGCAATTTGACTCAAATTGAAGAACGATTAAAAAAGTTATTACATGACATTTATTTTAGGTAAAAAAAAAAAAAAAAAATACGACGTTTTTTATCTAAAGAAATTCACATACTCACTGTTTTGCAACATTGAATTAGATTGTTATTAACTGATCCAAAATCTCGAAAGGTTATTATTTGTGAATCTCCTTTAGCACCTGTAGTATTGAAACAAATGATTGCTAGGCTTTTATTTGATTATTTTCAAGTACCTTCGATATCATTTGTTCCTATTCATCTTATGGCTTTATTAACAACTGGTTTAACAACAGGCTTAGTTATTGATGTAGGAAATTTGGAAACTAGTGTACTTCCTGTAAGTCCAAGTAATAAGACATAAGATTTAATGGATCCATTAACGCTTTTTTTGTTGTTGTTGAAAAGATTTATGTTTCTAGACCTTTAATACCATATATCTCTACAACACAACTTGCTGGATTCTCTATAACAAAACGACTTTCGGAATTGTTATATGAGCACGGTCGTTTTATTCCACCATCCAACCTTCATTTATCACTTGCACCTCATAACAACATACCCAGTAATCTATTAACGCCTGAGCTTTTGGAAGATATCAAAACTCGAGTTATATTTTGTTCACCAATTATGATCGGAAAACAGCAAGATCCAACATCATTAGAATCATATAAAAACTTTAGTAATGCCACCGACCTGTATTATCCCATTACACTACAGGACGGTACCAGAGCCAATCTATTAATACCTGGTTGGATTCGTGAAAGAACAGTAGAAGTATTGTTTGAAGGTGATGAAGACGAACCTAGTATTGCACAATGTATTATGGATTCCTTATTAAAACTTCCTCCTGATTTACGTAAACCTTTGATATCATCTATGCTTTTTATCGGCGGCACGTCTCTTATACCTGGATTTCAATCGAGAATAAAGCAAGAGCTGTTGCGTATTATGGCAGATCCCGTAGACTACGAAAAACGACGTTATGCTCCTTTGCTTCGCTTAAATAAATCTATAAAGTTTATTGATAACCCTGAAGATAAAGGTGCTGGTCGCATCTTTATGAATAATGTTCGCGGGTGGATTGGTGGCTCCTTAGTTGGATCGCTAAAGCTATCGGGAGAAGAACTCACGAAAGAGAAGTTTTCGGGCAGTGTTACAGATTGGTCTATCGGAAATTGGAATAGTCCAGTTGATACTTTAGACAGAGAACTTAACATTGGCAATAAATGATAATTAATAAAATTTTATAAAGAGACTTCTATATTTTTATAGCATTTACATTTATATATAAACTGCTTTCAATCTCTTGTAAAATCTACACTGTAATTTCGTATAGAAACACTCTTTTTAATGTTAATAAAGAAAAGAAAGATAAGCTGTCCGTACCACTGCTTCACTCAGCTACTAGAAACATCTACACCGTTGAGACAACATGACTTGTCAAAAATCCAATTAATATGCACGTGTCGTTGTTTTACGCAGCATTAAATTGTTTAAACTTAATCTGTTTGTAATATCTAATCCTTGAGAGCGCAACTTCAAATTTCAAATAAATGTAAAACCTGTTTGCATACAGGGACAGGGACCTTCACGATGCTGGATACTACTGTTATCTCTTTAATAACAATGATATCCTTATTTTATTTATCTTTACATTCTATTTAAAGAGGTATAGAACCCGAATCAAAGGATTTAAATAAATATGGCGGGTAAAAAAAAAAAAACTAGACGAAAAGAACTTCGGAAAGGGATAAACTGGGAAAAATCGTGCCACTTTTATTATTCAGAGAAATACCACCTTTTTAATATTTTTACCATTACTCTGGGGTCTCACCATTATTGAAAGAGTTTATTATTCTTTTGCGTCAGAATGATTAAAACTAGTGTCCTTTTAGTAGGGTTTCTTTACATACCCAAAAGGTATAGGACGGGAGGAAATGATGGTTTGTATTATACTTACGTTTTTCATTTATGACAGGCGGGAAGTCCACGGATCAGATTGAGGATCTAGAGTAAACAATTTAATATGCTGTCATTGGGCGGAACACAACCTCTAATACGTTTACACACAAAAAAGCGCCCACGGACGCTTTAACGCACACGCATAAAAAACAAACGTCGGAATAGATAGCATCCATTTTAATCTCAGGTTAATCTTGTAGCCTCTCTCCTTTTCTCTTTCAAAATATGTAATCGGCTTACTAATTGAACTAATACAAATGTCCAGCGTTTTCATAGTATTTTTTTTAGCAGTTGGAGTTACTGCAGATGAAAAAAAATAAAATATAGGAGATATGATAGCACCATGACATCAGAAAAAGAGGACTTTTTTTAGGATTCTTATTGTCGTACACAATCATGCGTATATTAATCTGACAATCAAAAAAAAAACATGACATTATTTTTTTGGTAAAGCTATCAAGTATCCGTGCTTATTTCCTAATTGATAAGACTTCAAAATAATTCTTAATCGTAAAAAAACTGAGTCAAGTGGAACGATAAAATTCAGGAACTTGTTCTATTTGCCCTCTTTAGAGCGGTAACCCAAAAGAATATATCGAGAGGGTTCTTTTTCGGTAGTTTAATGATAAAATCAAAAAAGCACTTCAAAGTGAGTAGACTACGCTGTATAGGTGTATACACTAAGCTAGATATGTTTATATATAGTTATAAATTTTTTTTTGCTCTAAAATAAAATAAAAAGTTGCGCATTAAAGATATATATATATATACTTACTCATAATACAGAAATGATTATTTCATTCATTCTACTGCCGTTTATAATTAAAAACAACAAACTGCGTAGTAAAATAAATATCAGACTAAAAAGTTCAATAGATAAAAAAGATAACTTTTTTTAATTTCAAAAGGCGATAAATCGGGGATAATCGTAGTTTGACATACGTGTTTTGCAAAAAGTGATGACATTTTGTCGCTGGACGGATTACGACGATACGGAAAAAAAGACTATAAAAGAGCTCTGAATTTCTCATACAAAAAATATAAACTCTAGTTCTTTTATTTTATATATTAAAAACTTCAATTTACTTCTCTCAAAAAAAAAATGTCTACTATCTCCATTGGTCAACATCTTATCAACCGTCTCAAGGAAATTAACATTGATGTTATTTTCGGTGTTCCTGGTGATTTCAATATGGTAAATATCTTTTTTCTTTTTTAAATTATTGCGAATGTATTATTAATATTTTTATATAGCCTTTATTAGATATCATTGAAGATGACGCCAAACTTACTTGGGGCAACAATGCTAACGAATTAAACGCTGCTTATGCCGCCGATGGTTATGCTCGTATCCGTGGAGCCGGTGCAGTTGTTACTACATTTGGTGTAGGTGAACTTTCTGCAGTCAATGGTATTGCTGGTTCTTACTCCGAAATGCTTCCTGTCATTCATATTGTGGGAACTCCTTCCACGAAGTCCCAAGATGCCCGCGCTATGCTTCATCATTCACTTGGTGATGGTAACTTCGATGTCTTCTTCCAAATGTCTTCCATGGTTACTTGCGCTTCTTCTCATTTAAAGAAACAAAATGCTATTGCTGAAATTGATCGCGTTATCTCCCAAGCTGTACTTTGTAAGCGTACTGGCTATATCGGTATCCCTATTGATCTTATTATGTGCGAAGTAGAGGTTGCTGAGATCGAACCTCTTACTGTGACAGTTCCCAAGAACCCCGTTCAAACCCAAGAAATTGCTCTCAAGGTCGTTACGGAAGCTATTGCCAAGGCATCTCATCCTGTCATTGTAGTTGATGGTTGTGTTCTTCGTAACCGTTGCGAAAAGGATGTTCAAGCTTTTATCAAGCAATCTGGTTTCCCTACTTATGTCGCTCCTATGGGTAAAGGTGCTGTAGATGAATCTCATCCTTCTTATCGTGGTTGTTATGCTGGTAACATTACCCTTGAATCAATTGACAAAGAAATTCATCAAGCTGATTTAATTATTGAAATCGGTTCCATCAAATCTGATTTTAATACCGGTAACTTTTCTTATGCTCTCGATCGTTCCAAGACTATCACGCTTCATTCTTTTGCTACCATCGTTTTCTGTGCAGAGTATCAAAAGGTATCGATGATGGAATTTATTCCTCTTTTAACTGCTTCACTTCCTAAGGAACCTCGTGTATTTGATCTTGGTCCTCGTGGAAAGCCTGAGCCTATCAAGGAAGGTACTGAAATTACTCACAATTACCTTTGGAACAAGGTTCCCGAATTTATGGACAAGAACGCTATTGTTTGCGCTGAAACTGGTACTGCCGAATTTGCTTCTTTGAATATGGATGGTCCTCAAGATACTACTTATATCACACAAATTCTTTGGGGTTCCATCGGTTTCTCTGTTGGTGCGGCAGTTGGTGCAGCTATTGCTAACCGTAGTCGTCGTGTATATCTCTTTGTTGGTGACGGATCTTTCCAATTAACTGCTCAAGAAATTTCTGTCTTCCTTAGCCATGGTCTTACACCTGTCATCTTCCTTTTAAATAACGATGGTTATCTTATCGAGAAGCTTATTCATGGTCCCGATCGTGCTTATAACAACTTCCAAATGTGGGAATACAGCAAGGCTCTTGATTTCTTTGGGGCTAATCTTGAACGTAACCAAAAGGCTGGATGCTCCAAGGTTGGGTTCCAAGGTAAGGTAGCTACTCGTGATGAATTTGAGGAGGCTATGAAGAATGTTCAAGCCAATCCCGATAAGATTCATTTCCTTGAAGTTATCATGCCTCAATTTGACGCTCCTCGTGAACTTGAACTTCTTGTTGCTTCTTCTGAAAATCGTTAAAAAATATAAATTTTGCTTTGGCATTCATTTCTTCTTCATTTACATTAATCCCCCCATTTCTTTTACATAATATCTCCATTACACACACTTCGACTTTTTAAACTTTAATAAATTTTAAAAAAAAATCTTACACTTACTATTTTACTGGTATATTGCATGAATATAAAATACTACGCTTACGTCTTAAATTATTTTATATAAATAGTTTTTTAAGAATATCGACAAGGATAAAGTTGTTTTTCTATAGCTTTTTTTTTTTAGGACTCTTTCGTTTATTCGATACTTTATGTGAAAATCAGAATAAGTGGCTAGTTTAAAATATTTATATTATTCGACTGGGCATAGCTGTTATTTGTATTCCTGTAACTCAAAAAGTTTATGTTTTTTTTGTTTGTCATGTTGAATATTGTTATGGTGTATTGGTTTGTAATGATTGTTAAAGTTATTATATGAGTTTTGAAAGGTAAAAATGCTGAAGATACCCATAGTGACCAAGAAGACGAAAAAGAGTAAGTTGTATATGTAATGTTGTATCTTTCGTCTTAACTAAACTTTATTTTTATTTTTAGTTGTCATTAAATGAAAGTTAAAAGAGAGAGAGAGGGATAAACTTTTTTCCTGTTTTTTTCTGTACAATAAATATGTTTTTGACAGTTCCGGCATGTAATTTTTATTTTATTATTACATGCGTTTATAAAACACCCTTGGTAGAGGGAACGTCATTGGTACCAGTTCTAGTAACGGCTTCACGAATAGCAACAGCCAAAGACTTGAAAGCAGATTCAGCCTTGTGATGATCATTCTTACCCTTTAATACGTCAACATGAAGAGTAATACCGGCAGCGCCAGCAAATGATTCTAAAACGTGAGGGATCATTTCACAAGATAATTGCCCAATCATTTCACGCTTCAAGTCAAGGTTAATATCGGCAAAAGGACGACCAGAGATATCAACAACAGATCTAGAAAGTGCCTATTTTTACATATCAATACTCATTTTCTTTTGCTTTTTTGTTTTGTTTGTTTCTTACCTCATCTAAAGGACAGAAGGCAGAACCAAAACGCTTAATACCTCTGGGAGTACCAAGAGCTTGCTTGAATGCCATACCAAGGGCAATACCAGTATCTTCGGCAGTATGATGATCGTCAATATGAATATCACCCTTACATGTCAAATTTAATGACCATCCACCATGTTTAGCAAGAGCATGATACATCTATTTTTTATTTTTAATATTAATTTTTTTTATTTTTTGACATTGCGAAACTTACATGGTCAAGGAAACCAATGCCGGTATCAATGTGAATCTTTTGGTCAAACTTGTCGTCAAGATTAATAACAACCTTGATATCAGTTTCGTTTGTCTTTCTGTCTAAAGTGGCGGTACGTGGAGCGTCCATTTTGAATATAAGATGAGGAAAAGAGGAAGTGGAAGAAGAGAGCTACAGGTCAAGGCCCAGTTGGAATTCAGGATTTTATGACTCCCCCTCTTTCAAAAGAAAAAAAAAAAGACTGCTTTTTATTACGTTTACCTTATTTGATTGGGTTGATTAAAATGGATGGTAAAGAACGATATGGCTTTTGATAGCAAAAAAAAAAAAAGCTAATTTGTTGACAGCTAAAAAGAGAGGCCAACTTTTTTACTTTAGCTCTTTTGATCTTGAAAAGAGAGACTTTTTTTTGTCGCTGTAAATACCGGGTTTATAACTTGTCCTACGTTCTACATACTTTTTATATGCTTCTTGTTGAAAGCATGTACATGGTATATATTTTCAGAAAAAAAAAGGAATTTTAGATACTTTAAAAAAGCTATTAATTACTGGTAAAGTGCTCTATCCCTTCATTCCCCTAAAAGAAGTCTCTTTTTTTCGTGTACACTGAATCTCCTCCCTCATGCAGAAATGTCACACATACCAAAGTCCAATTTTTATCTGTTTTATCACACGCAAAATGAATAAAAAAAAAGGACTAGTAATTTTGCATGGATAACGGTAGCAAGCTTTACAAGATGTCAGACGTATCTAATTCAACCAAATGTCATTATCTAAACATGCATTTTCCAAGAAACCGGGTTTTAGGTTTAAAGCTCCGTTTTGTTTTAAAAGTTTGACATATAAAGCATTTATTATTATACAGATCGAGAAAGAGGAGGAGGGGGTATAAATGATTTTCTTTTTTTTTAAAAAAAACAGATTTAGATACCACGACCACCAGTGACTTCAAGAGTATGACCGGTAACATAACTGGTCAAAGGAGTACAGAGAGACAAGACAGAACCAGCAACTTCATCAGCGGTACCAGCACGACCAAGAGGAATATCAGCGAACAAGTTAACACGAGAAGAAGGAGCCTTACCACCAGTAGGGATACCGAGAGCAACCTTTTGACCGTCAACCTCAATAGAGGCACCAGATTCCTTGGCACGAGTAAGACGAGTATCAACCCAACCGAATGCAACGGTGTTACAACGAACACCAAAGACACCCCATTCCTTAGCAATGGTCTTGGTTAAACCAACAATACCAGCCTTAGCAGTAGCATAATTAGCTTGACCAACGTTACCGTGAAGACCAGAGGTGGAAGAAATGTTAACAATAGACTTGTTGGCACCATCCTTGTTACGGAGGTACTTGGAAGCAGCACGGATGATCTTGAAGGGAGCAGTGTTATGAACTGCAATCATTAAATCCCATTGCTTATCGGTCATCTTGTGGATCATACCATCGAAAGTGAAACCGGCATTGTTGACAATATGGTTAATCTTACCGTAGGCTTGAACAGTGCCTTCAATCAAACGTTCGGGGAAGGTAGCGTCAAGAATATCGCCAGGAATGGAGATGGCCTTATAACCAGCAGCATTAATATCAGCGGCAACTTGATCGGATTTGGCTTTTAAAAATAATTATAATTAGGGCTCAATTCCTTTCCTTTTATTATTTATCACATGTCTTACCAGCATCAATATCAGTAACAACGACTAAAGCACCTTCACGAGCAAAGTATTCAGCACAACTCTTACCGATACCTTGGCTATAAAAAATCTACTATTAATACTTTTTTTGAAACGTATTTTACGCTTCTTTTTTTTTTTTTTTACCCGGAACCAGTGATAATAGCAACTTCACCAGCTAATAAACCTTGAGGAAAGTTACCAGACAAGTGACCCTTGATAGTGTTTAAACGATCGTTAGCAGACATGTTTTTTTTTAAAAAAGTTTGTAGTAAAAAAAAAGAAGGAAAAAAAAAAGAATATAGGGAAATTATTTATATAGATGGGTAATTCCAAACAGTCAGCAAAAATCCCATTCGGAAAAACAAGTCTCCTTTACTTACCAACCAGTCACTTTTTCTCCCCCGCACTCATTCTCGTGTGAAATTTTAAGCTTTGTTTTCATGTCATGCTCTTTACAATCACGAAAGGACTTTAGTAATACTGAATTGGTTTATTGGACGGTTGTTTATTGGGGGATTACTTTTTTTTTAGTCGAGTGACCCCCTTGCACTTCCCGATTAAAATTATAACTATTATACGTTTTTTAAGAGCTCAAAGTACATAATAACTAGTAGATATTTTTATGTCAATTGGTTAATTTCTTGTTTAATAAACACCCCCTTTTTTTTTGTGGTAGTACTACTCAATGATTTATTGTTAATCGCAAGTTTTTATTCTTTTTAAGAGCAATAATTTTAAATAGAGGCGAAAACAAGTTGGAACGGCATTTTTTCGTCTGCTAAAATAAATTGTAGACGTTTATAAAAATGATTAAATAGATCGCATGAGGGTAGTTAATACTTGCGAATTTATTTTACTATAGACTTCAAATGGCTTCTGCTGGTCCAGGCACTTTGATGCGTATGAACGATGTTGTATTTACATTCTTGTTTGATATTTTTATTTTAAACGAGTATCCAGATGTCTACAGTATATTTGGTGTCTCTATCGTTGCTCTGGTAACTTCCGCCAATGAGAATTCATAAAATATACGGCCGTGAAAAGATAAACAGCTTGAAAGCTTCGTGACTTGCGACGCCATTTTATTTTTTGTAAATAAAAATAAACATTTTTTTTTTGCTTTTTCTATTTCTTTTTTTATACCTCTCCTAAAAAAAATGAACACTCTTCAGAACAGAATAGATTCTTTCAAAAACAATTCGGTCAAGTGGCCTTACATGAATAATTCAAAGTATTGCAAAACTGAAACTGTAAGTATATTATGCATATAAATATATATATAAAAAAGTGCGCCCAGAAACTTATACTGTGTCACTTAGTTCGCCAAAGCTGGGTTCTACTTTGTTGGTAAACCAAACGCTCGCGATAGTGTCCGCCGTTTTTTATGCGACATTGAATTAAGCAATTGGCAACCAAACCAATCGCCATTCGTCCGCCATGGTAATGAGTCTCCTCGTTGTGCTTGGACACGGTTGAACTTCCCTGACGCTCATAAGGGAGCTTTATCTGACCCTTCAAAAGCATTTGACAGTCCTCGAAGTATAAGGATGCGTTCCGCTAGACTTGCTACCTTTAACTGTAACAAGTATTGGCCTCCAAAGAAGGACGTTACCAAATATCCTTCCGCAGCAAAGGTAAATAGCTTTTAAAAAAAATCTTACCGTTTTTTGACTTTCCATTTTTTTTATGTAGCTTGCAAATGCGGGATTCTATTTTTCGCCTACTGCTAATGCACCTTCGCGAGTTAAATGTGCATATTGTGGTGAGTCTGTTACTGCGAACCCTGACGATACAGACTTTTTGTAAGTGAAAAAAAAAAAAAAATTACACATAAAAAAAAGCTTTTTTTTATTTACTAAATATATGTGTATAGAAATAAACATCGAAACTTAAGTATTGGTTGTGCCTTCTTTAAAGAGACCTATAATATTCGTAGCAGTAGAAGCAACACAAATTTCGGAGAAAGCAGGGCTAAGGTAAACATTTTTTTATTAACAATATTATTTTTTTATAAAAGAAAATGCTAATTATTTCTTTTTTTTAAAAAAAGGTGATGCATCAAATACTGATAGTTATACCAGTAAGCGAACTATCAATACAGTTTCTGCTAGTTCTGAGACAAGTGCCCCTAGCTCGAAGCGACAAAAAGAACGAAGCAAGGCTTTAGAGCCCGTTGCCAGTAAAAAGCATACTTCTCGTAAAGAACCTGCTGTAGCAAATAAGACCAAATATGTTCAAAAGGACGCTCCCAACACTGATGATTCTGTCCGGGATTTCAACCAAATTCTCGTTCAACCAAAGACTAGAAGTCGAGCTATGATTACTGACGGTTCTTCTCGACCAGTACATCATGTTCGTCGCAGTACCAGAAATAACCCAAGCGGCGTTAATATTTTACCTGACTCCAAACCAGCTCTTATCATCAAGCCAAATGGTCCTTATATTGCATTGCCAGCTACTCAACCTATCAATAATACCAAAAAGGCTCCACAAGTATCTACCGAACCAAAAGTAATCCGTACAAGACGCCTTCAAAAACCTGAAGGTTTCGGTTCTGGTACCTCTGTACCTGCCACCAATCCTTCCAAGAAAAGAAGCCTATCTATATCATCTGTTACTGACAGTACTGCTCCTCCGACCAAGAAACCCGCCTCCATTCCTGTAAGTATAAAACATAACTATCTCTTTTATATATTATAAATAATTTTAACTTGTTTAATTTATAGAAAAAGGTATTTAAAGATAAAGGCAAAGGTCGCGAAGTAGTTTACTATAAATCATCTAGCCTTCCCACAAAAGATGAAATATCTTTATTACAGTCTCGTTTTACGTTGTCACTTGAACAACTTACACCCTTTATTCCAAAAGAGTGCGATTATGTACAAGACGCTGAAGGGTCTGGAACCTCGCGCCAAACACCAGCCAATACCGATATCCAAAAAGAATCATCCTCAAATATTTTTTACGATACTCAAGATTTACAAGAGGTATTTCCTTAGGTGGATCCGGATACACCAATTTCACACGACACGGAAGGGGAATTACGTCTCTCTCCTGTATACCCGCACGACGAATATTTTGATGATAAAGAAAACATACCCCCTACTATCAGCAATTCACCTATATGCGAATACACTAGTATTTGTAACTGTAGTGAAATCACCAAATAAAATAAATTTAATTTATATAATCTATGAACCATCGATTATAAGTAACACTGGATCTAGTAAAGCAAGATCTTCAGACTATAAAAGTCATTAAATCCAATCTAAGTGTAACAATCAATCACAATAGTGTGACCACTATTAAAATTAGTATAAATAACAAACGAGAGTTTGCAATCCCTTTTATCGGAATTGGTTTTACACCAAAGAATAAGAAATAAACGTTATCACACCTTTAATCTTATTCCTCCTGTTTTATTAATTTTTCCACAATAACGACACACAAAACGAAGATAATCAACCTACACCGGTGTATTATCCTTCAAGCCCTTCGATGCATGTAACAAATTATTCACCAGAACTAGCATCGCCCTTTTGCTACACCCCTTCACCTCCTCCAGCCTCCAGCCTCCAGCCTCCTCTGGTATTGTCCACACTGAAGAAAAGCCCTCACAAGCACGTATTCTTTCTGATCGCCTACCCCGAAACCAAAAAATGACGGTTGAAGAGCAATAGGATTCCATGGTAGACAATAGCAAGGAGAGATTACAAGAAGTACGTAATTCGGATATCAGAAAGATCGAAGAAAAGTTCAATCTCACGGGAAGTCGATTATAAAAAAGACTTGTAAAAAAAAATTGATTTAATATAATAATAAACGAATATCTTTTTACTGCTCCATACCATTTTCTTTTATAGTATCACTCAATTAACTTTAGCCGACGCCACTGGAAAATAAGAAGAAAACTGTTGAAATTAACATCCCCTTAATTCTAATTTATCATCTGTAAATCTATCAATCTATCATAACAGGCAAGACGGGTTTCCTTTCGTTCCTGACCCATCAGTACCAAGATATACACATTACGGTCCTTTTATTTATCCTTCACCTCCTCGTGATTACCCTTTTCAGAACCCTCTCACACCTGAGTATTACCCACAAAGCCCTTTATAAGAAATTTGCTAAATAAAGTTAAATAAGAAAAAAAAAAAAGTTGAATAGTGTTTATTATTTGAAAGAGAAAAAGAATGGTTATTTATGTATAAAAAAAATGGAGAGTTCAATGACAGTTGAATCAAGAGGGTAATTTTTTTCTTATGTACTGTTCTAGCAACATCTGTACACAAGAGAAACTTGTTACGAGCGCTCAAATGTGGTCTACCGCGAGCGTATAGATACCGAGCTTCTTTTTTTTTTAAAAAAAAAACGCGTTATAAAGGTAAGTAAAAAGTAATATACCGCACTCTCTTTTCTGAGCGTGTAAATAGAACGTGTACTAAGAAATTTCCCCGTATAATATTATATAACTAGCGCAAAAAAAAAAAAAAAATTCAAAGGTCAGCATCAGAAGATTCCCAAAGGGCTGGTAGCATCCAAAACCCTTTTTTTTTTTCGTCGCACCAATGCTATGGTGGTAGTACATATACAAATCTGAAAAATTAGAACAGCGAGCGGTGGGTGAGAGAGAGATGATTATTTTTTGCGTGTAATTACGTACACAGTCGGATATAATTGGTACAGAAATTAAAAAAATGACAGGTATACACGGCACAAGGTTTTTTCTATACGGAAAAAAGCGATTATAGCTGAATAACCACTGTATCATTTTTATTGTTATGCCAAATAGTATGCCACTTTTTAAACTGTTCCAGAAATATAAAGGTAAATATTGTTTGTGGACCTGTTCTCATAAAGGAAGGAGTCCAGCCTCTAAAGAAGGAAAGCAAACCTTCGGATCTATACATGTTTAAAGTGATTCTTAAAGCGGATAATTGAACGTCTTTTCCAGTTGCGCTCATCATACGAGTTTTTATAACATCTACAGGGGAACATGCTGTTGTTGCAACTAGACCCTATATTTATACATGTGTAAGTAAGTATAAAAATTTAAAAATACTAGGTAGAAACTTACTGCAAATGTACTAGATAACAAATGAAGTCCAATACCTTCATTTAAAACATGATTTGATAAAAAGAAGGATTTAAATCTATCATAAGATACGCATTGCGATGCAGTCATTAAAATGGCTCTGTTAATGTTGGGACCTACGCCACGAAACAATACGGCAGGACCCTCTTCTTTTACGATCCTTATCAGCCCATCAAATGCATGAGCATAGTTTCTTTTCAAGTGACTAGGAAGTTGACCGTCGTTTTGCATACGAACGTTAACGACATCGCCCGGATTACCGCATATGCCTCCTGCAATACCAGCAGTTGTTGCACATAGTAACAACTGTAATACAGATGGATCTAAAATAAATGATCAATACACATATTATCTTTATTATATATATATGCTTTTACTCTTTTCTTTTTGTAATAATAATTGCTTCAACTTTTCATAACCACCCAATCTAACAGTGGAATAAGTAGCTTGTCGAAGTATAGAAGCAGATAAGCCAGCGTATAGGTTTAAAGGGCCTTCGGTTCGAATGATTTTTATCATTGTACCAAACATTGTCATTTTTTGATTTCCTTTAAAGTTTTGTAGCCTAACTTTAGTCAAGTCAAGAGGATGAACAATGATAGCGGCTGTGCAAGAAGCTGCACCGCCAAAATAGAATGGAGTATTTAATTGTTTTTTTTCAACCATAAATAATATATAACAAGGAGAAAAAGAAAGGAAAGAAAATAGAAAATAAAATAAAACATTGTATATAAATAGGGAGTAAAAAAAAAAAAAAAAACTGGTAAAAACTCTTAACCGAGACAAGCGTTTCTACATGTGTGTATGCGGGTAAAGAGGGGAAAAAAGGGATACACAAATAAATAATAATCATGTATTTATTACAATTCAATTTTCTATTAAATGTTGTCTTCGTCCTCATCATAATCATCATCATCTACGCCAAAATCGCTCTCATCACCAGACTCGTACCAGCTATTATAAACATTGTTATTTTTAAAAAAAAAATATTACTAAGACAAAATAAATAGAATTAACTTACAAGTTATCATCTTCCTCGATCTCTGGTGGTGCTGTAGGCATAAAATCTTGTTCTGATTTTGGCATTTTAAAACCATTGGGAATATCTCTTTTAGATGCTTCGACTTGCTCTAATAAAAAATGGTTAATTTTCTGTGTATTTACTTTGTTTTTATTGTTATTTTACTTACTTTTCACGATACTATCAAATACATCCCGATTCTTACGATATGCTACCTAGAATAGGAAATAAATTAATAAATATAATTATGGTAATTCGTTGTTTTTTTTATATACAAACAACTTACTCCAGCGTCAACATTTGCAGGACTTGAGCAATTAGGGTCTGCTAACAATGAAATAATAGAAACTAAAACACCTTTTTTTTTTGTGTGTGCGTGTACACAAAAGGTTAATTTTTTTTTTTGCATAATTTTTATCTTTTGTTTCTTACTTTCTACGGATTGTGTAGGATTCCAACGTTCCTAAATTAACAAGTTAGAAAAAAAAAAGACTTTTTCGTTGTTGTCGTTCATTTTTATATATTTTTTACCTCGGCTTTCTCGCCACTGATAGGATCTTCTCCTGGTGGATGAAGAATAGAAATACAAAGTCTTCCGTCAGGATAAACTGTAATACAGAAAAGTTTAATTAGCAAGGCAAAAAAAAAAAAAAAAAAAAAAAAAAAAGGAGAAAAAAATAAACAAACTTACCGTTAGGATGATAGAATTCGTTATTGAATTTAAATGTAGGAGGGTTAAAAGGGTAATCGTCTGGGAAAGTCATTGTTGCCTATAGCAATACAGTTAAAACAAGCCACACTCATTTATATGTTTTCTTTTTTGTTTACCTTGAAATAACCTCCTTCGTACATTGTTTTTGGTGAACCGATTAAAGCGACATCCCTATATCATACAAGATTAAAAAAAAAAAAAAAAAAAACTTTATATAAACCCCCTTTTTTTTTTGTACCATTCGAAAATATTATCGTCTTTCAAGTCTACAACAAAACCCGGAACAGGGCTTCGAACCAACTCTATAAAAAAACAATTGTATAAGATTCCCTTTTTCTTTTTCTTTAAGATAACAACAACAACAAAAAATTACCTTTGAATTGACGTTGAAGTATGTTTGCGGCAGAGGCCATGTTTTAATAAAAATATGCTTTTTTTTTTTAAAAAAGAAATAAACAACTCTAGTTTTTATATTCTTTCTTTATAAAAAAAAGAAAAAGAAAGGGAAAAAGGAAAAAAAAATATGATACAAAAAAAGAAATAAAAAAGAGGCAATCCACGTGACGCTTTGCTTAATACGATAGTCGGGATATGGTTGTTAACAAAACATTTCTGAAGGAGAGAGAACAAAGAATGGTAAACTTGCCCCCTTCTTCTTCTTCTTCTTCTTCTTCTCCTCCTCCCATCAGGGCAATCCTTTTTTTTAGAGTGAAATCTTCCTCTTGTATTACTGTCATGTTTAACGAGAATATGTTTATAGCCATAGAAACTAAATTGGTTACCATAAAAAGTGAAAGCTCAATTATACAGGTTAATCTTGTGCTTTTTACTGTTTTCTATGACACTTCAAAGACTAAAACGGCATGATTTAATACTAGGTTTTTTTTTTTATTCATTGTAATTCTGTGGTTAATTACTTCCAACAAAGAAAAAGAAAAAACATCCTTTTTTTTACACGATATATACATGAAAGTCTAGACCTATTGATCTGCTTTACACGGACATACGAACACATACATCTATCTGTTCAACAACACCATACATTGGCATAAAAAAAAAACTATCTAAATAAAGGGTCACGATGTGACGGTTTACGTCAAAAAAAAAGAAGAAAAAATTAAAAAAAAGCAAGAAAAAAAAAGAAGGACAATTTACTTCTTTAAACATGAGTGATCTAACCTCTGAAAAGATTGCTAAAGCTCTTAAAGGAGCTGGACTTTCAGCAAAGCAAAGAGTTGAAAAGGCTAATGAAGCCTGGAAGAACGATGTTATTTTCTTTCCCAACAAGGACGACTTTTTATTGGACTGGATCTGTTCTGCTTTTGCTAAACCTAATATGAAAAAGTAAAAAAAAAAAATAGTTAGACTTTGAGAAAAAACAAAGCTTTCGCTTTTGAACTAACCGCCCCCCCCCCCTCTCTCTAAACTAGGCTTGATGATTGTTGTTTACTTCAGTTACCTTACTGGACACTTTTAGGTGACCTTTTAGAACACTATAAAGAGAAGGCACGTTTAGATTCCAAGCGATCTGTACCGACTATTCATGTCAACCTTGTATCGACCGTTTCAACACTTTTACAGCAATTATATAAAAACGAAACTTCTTCAACGGATAAAATGGAATTTTTGGCAGCTGCGTATCGCTGTCTCCAAATGTTATTTTCTGACAGCTTCTCGTTATCGTATCGACCTGCGTTTGAACACGTTTCAAGTGCTGTAGATCAAGTCTTGACTTGTCTTGGTACTCAAATTAATACTTGTAGCAAGGATCAAGACAATACAAACGAATTTGAGGTCTTGCATCAACTTTCTCTTACGGCCAAAGTCTTGTTGAAGAAATTCGATTCTCAACTTGTGATGGCTGCTAACCAGAAAAAAGTAAATTTTCTCTTTTTCTTAGTTCTCAAAAAAAAAAAAGCTCACTAAAAAAAACCAATTTGTTTTTTTTTTATGTATAGATCTTTTCATCTATTGTCGAGAAATCATTAATCAAATTACTTAGTGTTCGTCGTAGAATCAACCTTTTGAAAACTTCAGACGACACAGCCACTATATCACAAATCATCACCGAGATTGTCTGTCATGCTCTTTTCCATGCAGATACCGTTTTAGAATTCACTTCAGTTTTAAAGGACGCTAATTCCGATACTACTTCAAATGCCAATGTCAAACAAACCAATTATGTAGTTAAATTGTTCGAGACTCTTGAATCCATGGTAAATAATTCCAAGGATACAGATCAAATGTTGGATGGTAATATTTGTGTTTGTTTTAAGGGGAACCATTATGTATACTTATATTTTTTTATATAGCTCTTGATATTACACCGGTTTTGTTCTCTGCTTTCTTAGAAGCTTTTAGACAAAAGAGAAATACGAGTACTAGCGCAATGCAAGATATTAGTAGAATGGCAGAGTTTGGCTTGTTTGTTTATTTGTTGAAGATTATCACCAGTATTAAGGAAAATGCAGTATCCGCCTATCTCGAAACCATATGTAGACTTTTAAAGCAACTTATTCAGTGGAATGTTTATAGCGCTCGTAATGATGAAATTGCTAAATTTCAACAAGTTGTTTTAAATACAATTGCTGATGAAATTGTTTCTTATCTTGATGATCCTAAAAGTATGTATTTTTTTTTTTTTGGCATTTGATTAGAAAATGTTATTAATGTAAAGGGGGGTTTTAGGATATAATCAAGGTTTGGTTTTGGATGTTGCTGATACTTTACTTCAAATTGACTTTTCGTTAATCGAGTCTCGTATTCATTCTTTATGGCCTATTATTTTGAACGTAAGTATTTTTATGATAAGGGGAGTTCGCTAGTATTTTTTTTAATTGACGTTTTTTTTTTTTTATTAGTCTGAAGATAGTGCTCAGGGTTCTTGTCTTAAATTTGCAAAGTCTGTTTTAAACACTTACTCTGCTTCTAGACAAATTGATGTATATGTTGAGGATCTTTTAAAATATATCGGACAAATTGAATCAAACAGTATTTACACCATGTTGAAAAAACCCATGTTTACTAGAGAATTTACAAGCGAGTAAGTTACGATGACTTTGATTTTTTTTTTTTTACTGAATTATTTTGTTTTTGTAGCTTTTCATCTCATGTATCTAAATCTATGCCTGTTGCACAAGCTCTTGGTATCTTTGAGACATTACAAGAAAAATTAATCTCTGCTACAGTCAAATCCAATCAACCGGTAGCAAAAAAGCAAAAGAAATCCAACGCCGCCATGAAACAAAGCAACAACAATGCTACGGCCATGATGATTTCAGTCTATTTTGTAGAATTCACAAACGCTTTAAAGCTTAGCCAGCATCAACAACGTACGTTCTCCGAAGCCATCATGTCTGTTTTCGAGAGATTTGTTAAGCCTAGTATGACAGCTTGGATCGAATCGGGCACAGATGTTGAAAGTACCATTTTACCTGCTATGCAAGTTCAGTCGACTTTAATCACGGTCTTTTTCGAAAATTATTTCTCGGTTATTACTGAGCAAGATAGAGCTTGGTTAGCTAAATCATATATCCAAATATTCCAAAATAATGTCAAGAATGATTGTTTAGGATCTAGAATTGTTGTTGCTACTAGTGTATGTAACTTTTTTTTTTGTATCAAGTCATTTTTTGTACTAATTTTTTGTTTTTTTTTCGTATGCAGGCTAATATTATGCTTCAACATGCTTATTATACAACTCTTTCTGGTTCAATTTCAAAGGAACAAACTACTGATTTGGTAAATACTGTTATTGACTTTGTCACAGAGAAAGAAAACAAGAGTTCTTGGTATGAATCAAGTTCTTGGGATGGGTCTGCGCTTGATCTTCAAGATAAGAATTGTGTTAAATTAGCTTGTTGGAAACTTTTATCTGATGAATGGTTTGATTCTGTCATGTAAGTAAAAAAAAAAAAAAAATTATTAGTGTAGTTATTAATTTATTTTTTATTTTTATATAGTCGATACATTGATAGCGCTAGAGCAGAAAATATGGCTTCTATTATTTACATGTCATTAACTCATACTGCTCCTACTTCTTCTGTATCTGTTCAACTCTTGAACAAGACCTTGTTAAGATCTGCTAATTTCTATGAAGCTAAATGTTTCAAAGGTAAGAGCTAATTTTATATATAAAAAAAAAAAATTGTACAACTAAACTTTTTTTTATATGTATAGATTGCAATATTCAAACTATTTTAAATGTATTTATCAACTTGTTTAAAACTAAATTATTAAAGACGAGTTCAAGTCAAGTATCCAAAGTTGCAGCTGATATGATTTCAAAGATGGATATTAGTAAAAGTATTACGGTCGAGCAAGATAGTATCAAGGGATTGTCAAATGCATTAAAGAATTCAAAGGATCAAATGGACGAAGATGTTGATGCTACCAGTACCAGTAACGTTGAAAAGATCAGTACCTTGTTGAAGCTTTTATTGCTTTTCCCTAACGAGTACTATGAAAAGAATGAACGTCCTCAAGTTTTGTATTTGGTTACTTGTATTGATATTTGGGCTAGCTCTTGCGCTAATGCTGATTACTTGACTCGTATGAAGGTTTGTTTAATGTGTAGAAGTTTGCAATTGAGATTTATGCAATATTTCAGTGTACATAGTATTTTGGTAAGTTATTTTGTATTTTTGGGATGGTCAAAAAAAAAAAAAAAAACTTATTTTTGGTAAAATCAAAGGGTATGGATTCTGGAGTATTAGATTGGATTATTTCTTCTACCGAAAACTGGCCTACAGAAGCAAACAAAAATATTGAAAGCGTACAAAACTCTCTTGAACATATCACCAACAAACTCGATTTAAGTATCTTACGTAGAGTTATTATGGGTGCTGGAGCTAAATCTCCTGATGCTCATTCGATGTCTTATATGCAAAATGCGTTACAACAACGCGTGGAAGGACTTGATAAGGATGTCTCTAAAAATACTTTGACAAAGGTTATTAATCTTTTAAATGCAATCAATTCTGTATTGGTTAACAGGTACTTGTCACTTTAAGGAGGAGTTTTTTTTTTCTTGATACTAATTTATATAATATTATTAGAAAACAAGCTGATGTTGACCTTACCAATATTGTTTATGCTACAGAGTATATCTCTAAAATCAGCAAATATATTAATTCTTCACTTCAAGATGCAAAGTCTGAAATCTCAATTATTTTAGAAGAGGTGAAGGTTGATGAACAGTCAAGTTTTGTTGATAAGCATAAGTCAAAGTTTGAAACTATCAAACATATTTTCCATATCACAAGATTATTACAAGATTATGCTCGTATTGTCGGACCTAGTGTAGATGAAGGTAAAAAGTCTTTTTTTTTTTTTAGTTTAACTCTGTAATATAGTTTTCTAATATATCTATAGTTATTTCTGCTGAAAACCTTTCAAAGACATTGACCGATTTAGCTTCACCATTTATCCAATTTTTGCAATCTGCTCTTCTTGATAGCTCTCAAAATAATCATGTTCTTAATATGACCACTGAATTTATTGCTGCTTTCTGTTCAATTTTATCTCGTTATCAACAAGTTGAAACTACGAAACGTGTTTTGGCAGCTATCTGGTTTGTATATACTCTAGTTCTCAAGACAGGTGACCAAGAAGCTATTGAAACTCTTTCGAATGCCTTTGGTGGTTGGATTCAATCGTTGTCTAAAGAACAATATGTGATTGTAATTGATGGGTTTATTGAACAGTCTGAACAAGAGGCTAATAATCGTGGTGATGCTACAAAGGAACAAAATCATTTGGTTTTCTTGTCTTTACTTTCTCTTTTATTGAAGAATTGTACCGATAGTAAGTTATTATATTTTTCATTCTGGCGTGTATTTTTGATATACTAAAGATTTTTTTTAGGTGAAAAGGGTCGCTTAAGAAAAAGTATTCCTACATTTGTACTTAAATTATCTCTCATTGCTGGTAAAACTACTTGTCTTCAATACTTGCAACAAATGTTAAAGTTGCTTATTCAATTAACTGTTGATCAGGTAACGTTTTTTTTTTTTTAAAAAAAAAGATATAATTTACAATACTAAAGCGCTCAAATTTTTTAGTCATATCACTTTAACGATTACGATGCTTCTCTTGTACTCTCATGTCTTTTACAAGTTGCCCATCCTACAGCTTTAGAAAGATTCCAGGGCCAAATCAACCGAGAAATGGCACACGAGATCTTTGATGATGTTTGTGCAGTTCTTTCCAACTTTGTCAGTCAACATAAAGATCAAATTGTGTATATGTTACCTCCGTTTGTAGCGCTTATTCAATCTTTACTTCACTGCTTTAAATCTACTCATGTGTCTTTAGTCAGCGGCACCAACGCACCTACTAGAAAGAGAAAGAATAATGCAGATCAAAAGACAGTAAAGTCGGGTAGAACAATTCCTTTGTTATATCAATTTGCGCCCTTGGATGATACATCGGCTCAACGCTTTGGTCGTGTGTTGACGACAATACCACAAAAACAACATTCGTCGGCAAAGAATGCAAAGAGTACACAGTCTCTGTATAAAATCATATCGAGACATACACCTTCGGTTTTAATCGAGTATTTCACAATTCAGTCAAATACAACTACAAGTATCGTGCGTCCAAGTACTAAATCTATCTTGACTCAGGCGTTGTATGATATCTTGGATATGTGTTCGGATCAGGATCGTACATTTATCTTGTCGTGTTTGGATGGCCCTGGAAAGGCGTTGTTTAAGAGTTTCTACATGAATTGGAAGGATACTCACAAGTATACTGGACAGTAATTTATTTTTTACTTCTCCCTTTTTTTTTAAAAAAAAATAAAGATCATACTTTATAAAAATATTTAATATACGGCAGGGAAGTTTTACAGACTTCATATTGAAAAAGGTAATTGAAGCGCCCTGTTTAAACAACGGTCTTCTTAGGTACCAGACTCTTACAAGTGTTTATTTTCCTAAAGATAGATAGCTGGATTAATTCAAAAAACAGAACTAAAAAATAGTCAAGTTGAGTCGTCAAACTGGTTCTACGTAATCTCTCCCTCAACAGCTTTCCACCTAGACATGTTGACGGATGCAGGCAAGATTACCGACTTGTTGTAGTTGTAGTTGTAGTTGTAGTAGTTTTTTTTTCTTCGTTTAATTAATAAATTAAACCTGTATTCGTCTCGTTTATTTTTAGTTAGATATCCTACTTTATTATCGTTATAAATACTTAGAATTTACACATTCGAAATTTATATTTAAGTTCTAACATAACTATTAAATATATAGACCACCACTTACTGTTCGCTAATATATAAATTTATATATTCGTATACATAAATTTACAGTAGAAAATCACGCTTTAACTAGAAACACTTGAATTGAGATGTTTTCTTTTTTTTTAAACAGCTTATCAAGGAAACTAAACGATGTCACATAGTTTATAAAATTGTACCTCATAAGTATTGTTGTTACTAGAGAAATATGCTATGCATTTTGAGTTTTTAGAACTTAAGTATGACTGAAGTCGTAGCCAATGTACCCTCCTTTTTTTAAAAAAAAAGGGGGGGGGGAATAGAAGCTCAGCAGCTCTCATGACTATGACGAGCATATAGTTTATTATTCGTCATCTTTACCCCTATTCTTGTTTTATTTTATAGTTAACTAACGGTAAAAAAAAAAAGGTACCAAGATTTACTCGTTACTATCTTGTTATTTTACTAAATATAATGCTCATTTATTATCTAAATTAATACTGTTGATGTATTTTTAAAAAAAAAATGCCAGAAAAGATTTTCCGAAACTGCGGTTAGATGTTAAACTATATCCGAGAATTCATTTAATTACCACTTGATATGCCATACTTTCAAAGCCTCATTTAGCTAGAGACAGTTAAAAAAAACTATCAAGATATGTCTTCGTGTGTCACAAATAGAACTTATTGGAACTGCGTGTGCCACGAGGCCCGTGCAGGTGAATGTTTTAGTTGTTTACTTTAAATAGCTTTCAAAATGTGATTTTTTTCGTACCTAAAAGAGTCAGATTGTTCTTTTTATCCGAATTTTTTTAAAGAGTAGTCTGGTACTTTATTTTTTTTAACAGTACAACCAGATTAATTTTTTTTTGCCCAAAATTTTCGATTGCATTTTACATCTTTTTATGTTAGTGATCACGTAACTATGGGTGAGAAAAGCACAATGGATTGTACTATAATCTGTCACCGTGTTCTTTATTTTGACACTGAAAAAAATATTGCGAGGACTACTGGTTCGCCGTACAACCAAATCTTCTGTAATAACCTTCCAATAGAATATCTTGTGATTTTTGTTTGCTAATATAGAGACAGTTATTATAGTGACAGGACTTTTTTTTTTCTTAAAAAAAAGTATTTGTTTATATTAAGTAAATATCGACAGTACCATGTTTACCGCACTTTGTACATTTACATATTTTTTTATAGCTAGTAATAGTTCAACCTCGAGACAAAATTATGGGATGCATGATTTTTTTAACGAGGGCACTTTAGTGTAAATTGATTTATTTAAAAGCAAAGTAGTGGAATACAATTGCACTTTTGGAAATATAACTAGCCCGTGATTGAAAAAAAATATGTATGTGTATTCGTGTATAGTAGTGTAACCTACTTACTTTTCAGATGCCCTCAAACACCCCATTATGCGAGTATTTATTAAAGGCGAATTAACATCGTTGCTGATCGTTTCTGACAACACGATTACGACTCGATTGTGGTAATGAGATATGTCTAGTGATCACTTATCAAAAAAAAAAAATTTATTCTTGTTTGTTTTATATTTTTCGCTTTACATTTATTAATAATCATCACTGCTAGAGAGAGAAAAAAAGCTAAGAAGCTTAACTCATAGTAGCAATATTTTCTACTTCCTCTTCTGCGTCCCAAGATATATTACTTCACTAATATGTCTTGTGTACCAACAAGTCATTTGTGATACAGAGATCACAGCTTCTTTTTTAAAAAATAATAATCCAAAAAGACCTTTTTTTTTTTGCTCGACTTATTTAGGAAATTATACTTAATTCTTTATTCTTCTCAATTATAAATTGGTTGGACTCACGTTCCCTCTTTTTTTCTCTTGTTTTCTTATAATAAAAAAGTATATAAAAAGAAAAAATACCCTCTAATACACTTGGACTACAAAGCCAAAACATCATACAATTCAATATATACATATACTTACTGCACAAAAAATTAAAATGTTTAACAATAACAACAAGATAAAAACACGGCCATCTCTTCACGAAGATATAGAACAGCCTCATTATGAAATAATTCCTATGGATCTAAACTTTTCTCCATTAGAACATTATTTTAAGCAATCAGGTATAATAAACAATGTAAAACAACCCATTATACACTCCACCGACACCACCGGCAAAACACTGCCTGTTATTATTCCGGGGTCCTCTGAAACTCTCAGCCATGATAAAAAGAAGAGACACCACAAGCGACGAAGAAAGCCAGTTGCTCAAACATTACCAGAGAACGGGTTAGAAGCATCTTTGCAAAGACGTCGATGGCAAGAATCGATTGACGCTTCAAAAAATAAAGAAAAACTAAGCCAAGCATTTATTGTGGGAAGTTTACAAGAAAAGACACCTGTGCCTTGGCCTTCTACTTTAACCATGACACCTGACAATAAATATCGCAATCGTTCAGAAAACAGGCAGAGTGTGAATTGGCCACTTGTACCGCAGCATTGTCACCGCTTTTCAGAGGATGATCAAGAAGATATATTTGATATGGATAATGACGGCGACTTTTAATTTTATTTTTTATTTTCTCGATATTATATTACTTTCTTGATATACTTTACAAATTCTTAGCGAAAAATCCTTTTTTTAAAAAACCTTTTTTATAAAATCACTCTAAACATCTATCTGTATAATATACAATTAAAAAAAAATTGACGTAAAACAGGCTCAGAAATTAATCAACTAAAAGATTTGCTACCATCATCATTCACATAAAAAAATGTGACACTTTGTGAATACAATTTTTTTATTCCACACTGTACCACTGACGACATAATTAATAGACAATATTCTAAAGATAGTAGAGAAATAAAAAAAAGAAAATACGTTTCAAAAAGGGTAAAAATAAATTATATTTTTACGGCTGGCTTAAGTTACAAAATTTGATAGAAAGTAGTGCCCCTATAAGTTTTTGTATTCTGGTGTATTTGACTGTAAATTTACCCTCTCAATTTGAGTTTTTTATTTTTATAAGTAGAATGCCGTGAAATGCCTTGACCCAAAACCTGTTTCTTTATGATGACCAGCTTTTCCCTATAAAATAGCTGTATTTCAAGAGAAAACGGAAATTGAGAAGTTTAACTCTGAGTAGTTTTTTGTTTTGTTTAAATGGTGATTATTTTCTTGTAACTACTAATGAGAAAACCAACCAAGGCTATATACTTTTTACTTAATTATAGCTCCTCTTCGCAAAAAACAAATGTAAAAGATACAAAAATAATACTTGCGAGAAAATAAAACTATCGCCTTATTGGAAAAATTACTGTCGTACCAATTGATAAATCAATATAAGACCCTAAATATTGCATTTGTAACATGTGTTACACGGATTCTTTAAACAGTAAAACATATAATGCGCTTTAACAATGTGATTTGAATAGTATACTGGAGGTAATTTTATTGGTTTTTAATCAGCTGACACGATAACTAACAGCCTTTATTTTTATGTATACAGTAGCGGCTCTATTTAGGGGTGACCTGGTTTAAGGGTAGGATCGATTTAAGAGTGCATTTCGCGCCAGGACGTCTTAGGTCCTCCGCATAAGCACCACTATTTACCACTGTTCGGTTTAAGGGTAGAATCCAACTTCACAAAACTCCTCAATATATATATATATAAAAAAAGTCTTCAACTAATGTATTTAATTTATGAAAAGATTGTATAAAAGCGTCTAGTCTTCAAAAATGTATTATCAAATCGATGTTATTTAAACAAATGGGTAACAATCGAACTGATAGGGAGAGGGTAATGGATTTAGACTTGAACGGAGTAGCGTGTATCATTAGCGGCGAATCTTTAGAAAATTAGCTAGGAAATGTAATTAAATACAGACGGCTGCTAAAGATTTAAAAGGGATACAGTATAAACCAAATAAAGTGAACACAAAGGTTCTTTTTAGTCTTGTAAATTGTAGCAAGTAGTTTTTAAATGTATTGTAATGTGGTATTCTCATAAATAGCTCTGCAATTTTTAATTGACCGCGATAGCAAAAAAAAAAATAGGGGGGTTCATTTTTAAGAAAGGAAAAAAAAGTCGACTTTGTTACAAAAAAGTTCACAAGGTACTTTTTACCAGTACTTTTTTTTACTGAAAAATATGATTAGAATATAAGAAAAAAAAGAATATAGAAACAGCATACGAAGTCACTACATCTGTGAATAACATAAACTCTTGCTTTAAACTGTATTACCACTTTGCTTCACCATTAAAAATGACACTTGTAACACAGTTTAATCCATCTACTTTTGTTACCCAAAACAAAAAAAAAAAGTCTATATATGCCAACTAGCTTATGTTACGTATCTTGTCTTTTGCTTTAAGCATTCTTTCCCACCATCTTCCGAATACCTTCCTTTTATTTACTCTCAACAACAATATACTATACCATCAAGTATCAAATATTCTTTTACTCTTTTTTTTTTTTTTTTTTTTTTTTTTTTTTTCTTGAGTGTAAGTTTAAATAAGATGACTTTATACTCACAACGCCAATGCTTACTTCGTGTCTTTGAAACACCAGTACTGTTCGTCATTGTTACTCAAGTGACAGAAAGACGGAAAGCTGAGAGTATTTTTAATGCATGAACTAATTCATGTTTTTCAGTTCAATCTCAGATGATTCATGCCAACTTTGAATTGTTAACAATTATGTGCTTTGAGAAAAAAAACTATTAGTAGATAAAAAACTAGTGAGTAGTAGACTACATCATCTAATATATTTCCTCAGGATACAGTATGTTATTACAGTGTTAAGGAGTATACTATATCAGAATCAGACAGTAAATCGCGTGTTTGTATCGCCTATTTAATAAATTGAAAAATATAGTATTCCGAAACATGCACTTTTAAACTGATTCTGTAATAGAAGCTTTATTAAAAAAAAAGCTTCTTCATTTAAAGCAACTTGCTTTCGTACAAAAGACACTCAGTATAACAGTTGACGTACCTCCCTTTACTATCTTACCAAAACAAATTGAGATTTTTCATTTGGCTAAACCACCAAAAGTTAATTGGAAAATCGAAAGGGCCTGTGTTGTTGTGCCTTCTTGGGAGGTAAGTAATTTACTCGTTTAACAATGTCACTGAAATGAAGCCAAAATATACCATCGCTTCAAGATTCTTATGGTTGCAATCGTGGAGGAAAAAAGAACACTACCAGACTTACAAAGAATTGAAACAGAGCCCTTCAAGATTTTTAAATGATTGTAATCAAAAGATAAAACGGGCATTCTTGCCGGTTAACAAAAAGAGTTGAAACAAAATCATACTCTCAGTAATTTCAACCACACTGAAATTACATCAAATTCATCAAATCCATCAAATACTATTTCCAGAATATATCAAATAGGTATGTCTACAAAAAAAAAAAAAAAATGTTTCTGAACCACTCTCTCACTTTTGATCTTTAGTAGGAAGGGAATCATTATTATTCAAGAAGTGGAAGAGTACAAATATTACACATTTAAATATCATCTTTTTTAAATAGGTAAGTATTCTCAAATCAATACGTGCAATATTTTATATATTAACATTTTTTTATTTAAAGCGAGTATTATAGATGAAAGATGAAAATTTGGCATTAAGATAGGCTACTTATTCAAGGGTCCAAATATCCACTCTGCTCTCTCATGATCTGATCTCTCCACGAAAGGCATATATTACAAAACCAAGTTTAATCCTTCCTCTACCATTGTTATCTGGTAACAAGTATTCATTTTTGGTGCCTTTTTTTCAACCTTTTCCTTTATAAACTAGACATTTTGGAGAGGTGTGTAAACAAATAAATACAAGTAGAGATGTTGAATCTACTTGTAAAGTGATTGAGATGTCTAAACTAGATCTAGTTAACTAGTTAAAATATTACACTTTAATAAAGTTTAGACTATTGTTGTGTACCTTTCCTGTTTGTATTTTTCTTCTTCTTGAATGTAGATATAAATAAGGTGGCTTCAAAATCATCTTTATTGACAACAGTTTCTACCTGTAATGTCAGAGACTATAAGGTATTATTGAATTGCTACTACTTGTAATAATTATATTCATTGTTGTTAAATGAGGTTGAGTATGTGTGTGTGTGTGGGTGTGTGTGTGTGTCGTTTTTTTTTGTTTTTTTGTTTTGTTTAATGAAAATATGCATTTGTTTTATAGGGAGAGTAAATCCTGCTACTTTTGTATCAGTATTCTGCGTAAAACTATTATTAAATATCCCATTTATAGATTAAGAAGAGGGTTTGTATAAACGTACCAAAGACATTAGTTTACCAGGAACAAAACGATGAAAGATTTAACGACTTTTTTTTTCTCAAGAATATTACAGGTAAATGTATCTATAATTTTGTGGGGTGATATGTAATGAGATTAGAGAGGGTTAGGAAGCGTCCAAGTAATTATAAAGTCTAGTCTACTTTTTTTGACAGTGCGACAGAGGGTTTATGGTAGAGAAGTTTACTTGTGAGTATAGACCTACGTACTCTTTTTACTGAGAAGTGTCATCAAGGTATAAGAAAAGAATACATCCTTTTAGTACAGAGTAAACAAATCATGCAAAATTAAAAATTCGGACAAAGACTTTTAAACGGACAAAATTAATATTACGTATCGTCAAAACTATACCTTTCTTATGACTCTAGTATCTAAGGAATACATTCACTATTAACATGCTATAGAAAAAGAAAAAATGGCAGGTGTTACCAAGCATGGAAAAAAGTATAATGAAGAAGAAAATTTTTGTGTACAAGCGAAGTAATGGTCATACTTATAAGTTATTAAGGTGCATGTTATTAATTTATAGCTCTAGTCTTCAGTTTCTCATCAATGGTGAGTTAATACTATATTGGCCATATGTCTGTCTTTTACTGGAAAAGATTTCTTTTGACCCAAGTGTTGGGTTTAATAAAAAACGGGAAGTGGGGGTAGGGTTTTAATATAAGAAGCTGTGTAACAAAAAAGGTATAAAGGCCATACTTCAGAAGAAAGGTGTACGAAGAAGACATTCAACTGAGCAGAAGAGGAAATATGACGTAGTATTATTTTTTGTTTATTTGATCAAAAAGTAAATAAGAAAAAAAATACTCTTCTCTATCTCTTTTACTGCATATTCGGTGTAATTACTAGTCCAAAAACTTCAAGGTGGTTAGTTTGTAGCGTGGGGCCTTAAAACCCTCTCTCTTTGTCTCTTGTGTCCGGATTTCTTCAACAGACCCAGGCGCAACTTTCTCAAAAACATGGCACACCACTAGGGATATATGTGTTTTTTTTTCTGTAGTGGCAACTTTTTAGTATTTACTTGGTTTATTGAACGCGTCTTCACTGGTTTTGTTTAGGTAAATATACTCTTATTTTATTATCTTCCTTGACATTAACTCTTTTTTTTTTTGTATAGTAAATTACTTTTGAAGTTGTCCCAAGGTAGTATATAAATGGGATTGAGATTTAAGAAAACAAAGGACTTTTGTCGCACCATTAGGCTTGGGATCAGAACTGGCTTCAACATTGCATGTGGCATTTTCTTATTTCTCGAGTCGCAAGTCACGAGACAAAGAGATACCTAACAATAACTAGATTGTTTTCTTTCCTGCCAAGATTGAAATCATTCTTACAGTTTATCTGGTGGCTGCATTCTGATACTATCCTTGCGGGCTGTCTTTACACTGGAATCTCAATGCATTCGACGGGCAACTGGTGCGGTTCCTTAGCTGTGTCATACGGTATCGTCCTCAAGTATCTTCTCTTTTTCTGTAATGGAAAAACATAGTTGATGGATATCGGTTTGCTGGTTGGGTAAGAGGAATCTCGTGTGCCGACATTTATGCCCGCCTCGTGCCTCTGAACTAGAGCCCTTACTGGAAAAACCTTTGTGTTTGTAATTGTGGGGTGGCCATTGGATTGGAAAGTAAGAATATGTAGTATTTTCCAAGTAGTTCCTTTTTGTGATGTAGTTTATTCTACTGATAAAATTGATCTACCATTAATTTTTGGGACCAGAAGTACTCTCGCCTTCCCGTGGCTGCTTGTCCTGTTAGTAGCAAAGTACTCTTACTTTGTGAACCAAGAGAAGTACATTTTTATTATTATTAGTACTTACTGTTGTTCAATAAATAGTTTTATTTGAAATATGATAGCATTTGCCTCTATTTATGGTCAATAACAATGTCGGTTCTAACCTATGATGACACTCATTTATCTATTTGATTACCAATGTATTCAAGAAGTGAGACTTTGTTGTAATATATAGTATTTATCCTTTACAGTAGAGTGTTATTTCTAATTGTTCAACACTCAGGATATTCAAGGCACATAATTGTTAACAATTCAAAGTTGGCATGAATCATCTGAGATTGAACTGAAAAACATGAATTAGTTCATGCATTAAAAATACTCTCAGCTTTCCGTCTTTCTGTCACTTGAGTAACAATGACGAACAGTACTGGTGTTTTAAAGACACGAAGTAAGCATTGGCGTTGTGAGTATAAAGTCATCTTATTTAAACTTACACTCAAGAAAAAAAAAAAAAAAAAAAAAAAAAAAAAAAAGAGTAAAAGAATATTTGATACTTGATGGTATAGTATATTGTTGTTGAGAGTAAATAAAAGGAAGGTATTCGGAAGATGGTGGGAAAGAATGCTTAAAGCAAAAGACAAGATACGTAACATAAGCTAGTTGGCATATATAGACTTTTTTTTTTTGTTTTGGGTAACAAAAGTAGATGGATTAAACTGTGTTACAAGTGTCATTTTTAATGGTGAAGCAAAGTGGTAATACAGTTTAAAGCAAGAGTTTATGTTATTCACAGATGTAGTGACTTCGTATGCTGTTTCTATATTCTTTTTTTTCTTATATTCTAATCATATTTTTCAGTAAAAAAAAGTACTGGTAAAAAGTACCTTGTGAACTTTTTTGTAACAAAGTCGACTTTTTTTTCCTTTCTTAAAAATGAACCCCCCTATTTTTTTTTTTGCTATCGCGGTCAATTAAAAATTGCAGAGCTATTTATGAGAATACCACATTACAATACATTTAAAAACTACTTGCTACAATTTACAAGACTAAAAAGAACCTTTGTGTTCACTTTATTTGGTTTATACTGTATCCCTTTTAAATCTTTAGCAGCCGTCTGTATTTAATTACATTTCCTAGCTAATTTTCTAAAGATTCGCCGCTAATGATACACGCTACTCCGTTCAAGTCTAAATCCATTACCCTCTCCCTATCAGTTCGATTGTTACCCATTTGTTTAAATAACATCGATTTGATAATACATTTTTGAAGACTAGACGCTTTTATACAATCTTTTCATAAATTAAATACATTAGTTGAAGACTTTTTTTTTATATATATATATTGAGGAGTTTTGTGAGGTTGGATTCTACCCTTAAACCGAACAGTGGTAAATAGTGGTGCTTATGCGGAGGACCTAAGACGTCCTGGCGCGAAATGCACCCTTAAACAGGGCCACTATTGTAATCAGTGAAATGAATACTGCAAAAAAAAAGCTTGTTTTTTTATTTGTTTTGAAGATGTAGACTTGCTACGATTTATCATATCGATGATGATTGTTAAAAGGGAATCACTTTTTATTTGTTATATAAGAGCAAAAGAGGGTAAAAAAAAACTAATGATCATTCATAATACGACTATCACGATAGCTACGGCCTCTACCGCTACCACCACCTCCTCTGCCTCCTCTGCCTCGGTTACTATCACCAAATTGAGAGTTAGGTCTGTTAATAACAAGTTTGTTATCACGGTAGATTGCACCATTCTTTGTCAAAGCTTGTTCAAGTGCATTTTGGTTAATAAAGTCAACATAACAATGTGCCTTTGGTAATTGCGTGGTGGGATCAATTGGGAATTTGACACCAGTCACCTTTTTATATATATATACATGTCAGTAACACACACATTATCAAAAATAAAAATAAAAAAACTTACGTTCTCATAACCAAAGTATTCTCTAATATCTTCATCAGTTACAGTGGTATTAGAAAGACCACCAACATAGGCCGTATAAAGGTTACGTTGCTACAAACACAAATACAAAAAAAAATGAATAATAATGATAAAAAAAAAGTATTAAAAGATGGGACTTACCATGCTCTGTCTTTTTGAATTACGGTTACTGTTATAATTATTATTCTCAGCTTCTTGTTGCCAATCGGACGCAGTACTATTTCTGTATTGATTTGGTTTTTCAGCACTTATAGCAGGAGAATGAACCGAAGAAGTAGCAGGAGAAGGAGTTTGTTGATTTCTTCTGTAGGAAAAGTTTAAACCATAAGATTTCATTTCAGAAGCCATGATACCGTTATGAACGTTAAATAAAAGAGAGCCATAAGCAGCATCAGGTAAGTTGAAATTCCACATGTTTTTATAAGCTAATTCATCTCTTTCCCAGGTAGACGATTCGGATTTTTCAGATCCTTCCATGTCTTGAAGTGAAGGAGGGATACGGTTAACAACATTTAAAGCGTTACGAAGTAAACTACATTGATGTTCACTACAGAAGAAAATGTAAGTAAACGATTTTGTATATAGTATAATATGGTAAACACTTTACTCGACCGAGTCTTCTACTTGTTCCTTGATACCCTCCCAAAGTTGCATGAACTGTTGTTGAGATTGAATTAATCTGTTACGGAAGTGATCAATTTCAGGCTGACAAGCAAACTCATTATAAGCAATGTTGTATCTGAAATGAAGACCAGCGGAGATGGTAAAATCAGCATGAAGTGTGAGAGCAAGTTGAGCTAAAAGGCCTTCTCTTCCGGGACTTGCGTGTGTAACAAGTAATCTAGTTTCTGAAGGGTCATATACACTGGAAGCAAGTTCAACTAATTCACCAATTTGTAAAGCAGTAGTCCACATAACACCTACACCACCAGCAATTGTATCGATACCTTAAGAAAGTAATAAAATAAATAAAAATTCTTTTTCAACCACAAAAAAAAACAAGGCACAGTACCTTCACCATTATCAAATAATTTATGTTGTACAACGGCACCACCTAAACCAAATAATCTTAAACTGACACCACCAATATCAAGTAAATGCGAGGACCCTTCATCCAACATAAACAAATTATCGATTTGATACTCTTTTGTTCTAAACTTTTCAATAATGGCAACATCTTCACAAGCACCCCAAACCGTATAAACAGGTACATCTAATTGTTTCTCACCAGAGAGAAATTGAGGGAACTCTGATAATAAAGTGTGAGGTGACTGTTCCAATGAACTATATATGTTCTCAGGTGTTGAATTTAATAATCGTGCACGGATTTGAGCAGGAACTAGCGTAGTATATTGAATCCAGTGCTTTAAGGGTCTATTTTATTTTTTTACAACTCTTTTTTTTTATTACGATAGTTCTCTTCTTTTACATATATTTGTATATATACCTTTCTCCAATACGGTCTAAACTGGATCGATCTATGTATATCAAGTACCTTTTTTACTTAGCAAAACAAAAAACAAAAACCTTTCTTTATATATTTATTGCCCCGTACCATAAAAACCGAAATCGCCAGTATGAATAATATAGTGCGCATTATGTTCGCGTGCAAGACGATTTAATTCAGAAATATTACCTAGATGAAAAAAATAATATGTATTTAGGGCTTCATCATCTAGCGACACGCCCATCTATAAACCTTCTTTTTTCTTTTCTTTTTTACCTCTGACGTCGGCAGTACATAAAATACGTCGACCTTCTACACTATGTATACTAGTATTGCTCATTTCTACAAAATAAATAAATTAAAGAGTGAAAGAAAAGAGATGAGGGAAATACTTTTTTTCTTTTTTCAAAAAAAGGGGAGTCTCGAAATCAAAAAAAAAAAAAAAGATTCACTCTAACAAGTAAACCGTCACTTTCCTGATAGTATATAGTTTATGTAAATATTTATTACTACAAAAGAAAAAGTGTGTGTGGATGTGTGGGTGTATCTTGTTCATAAAAAAAGAAAGGGTATAGAGTGATGAAAATAGAAGAAAAAATAAGATATTAATAGTATACATGAATGACACCACAAGATACATTAATAGCCATTCCGGCCAAAATGCCTTTTAAGATAGAAAGGATTAATATTGTATGCATGCAATAATAAAGTAAGCAAGTAGTAATTACCTATTTGATGCCTACGAGTAAAGACAGATTCTCTAAACCAGAATAAACATAATACACCTAAAAAGAAGCCAAGTAATAAACCACACATCATTTCTTTAAATGAACTTTGATCTTCTTCAGGTAACATACTACCAGTATGTTCCATCCATTGTTCTTCCATTTCAATTTCTTGAGCACTCGGCGGTTCTAAACGTTTATTAGTGTGTTAATAAATCATTATTGTTATCTCTCTGTTTCTCTACTTTACCACCGTCTACATAGTCAGGACTATTGTGTATTTGATGGAATTGTGTTCTTATACTTCTAATTTCTTCTTCATTATAACCAGATTCTCGTAATTTATCAAAGCCAGAAATAGACTAGTAATTTTTGTTAAGCATGAATCATGATATCATTTTTTTATAGTAGTACTTTACTTGTTTCTTTTGTAAGTCAGTTTTAGTAGCCGTAATTGTATTTGTTGGAATGATAGGGTCTGATAATGCACAGTGAATAAATATACTCTCCTGTCGAATTCCGTATTCAAATAACGTCTTGTTGTCATCTTTTAATAGTTGACCACGGTGTATTAATCGAATCGTCTTTTTACTGGTTTGTTCCACTGCATTTTTTCGAATCTATTTTTTATTGTGTTGGTCATTTTTTTCTTCCCTTTTTTTCCTTTTTTTTTTAAAAAAAAAATAATAATTATATTATCTTACGAGTTGTTTTATGACACTAATGTTGTCCTTGTAAAGTAAAACTGTAATAATCAAGTCGGTTCCGTTATTCCAGCGAAGGTGGATATCTGTAAGCATGTCTTCATTCATAATATACGTATATAAAAAAAAGGCAGTTAAAAAAAAAAGAGTGAAAAAAAAAGAAGAAAAAAAAAGGAAGAAAACAAATATAAACAAATTCGTTTAAATCGCCGCTAAATCCACATTTTTTACGAAAAGATAATTGGTAAACAGGGAAATGACAATATGATTACAAGTTTGAGCGTGATTAAACTTTTTTTTTTTGTTGTATTCCTGCTAAGCTTGTCAAGTAAGATTGCTTGTGTGCTTTTCCCTCTTTTTTTTTTCTACGCAAAGCACTAGTTTTTATTAAAACGGAAACTGAATATATCAACAAAAAGTAATCCAAACTGCAGCTGTTTCAGAACTGGGCTGTACATGACAGTAAATAGGGATGACCTCAAAACTTTGTACTTTGGCTGATAAAATAATCATCCCCCACATCTTTTTATGCATGGGGGATAGTATTTATAGCATACATTTACTTTTTTTTCCCGCAAAAAAAAGACCCCACTAGTAAACACCTTAGATTATTATTAAAACCTTTATTCGGTACAAAGTATTATTTGCCACTGATGGTTTATATATATCGGAAATGATTTCATGCAGAGATATCTTCTTTTATCAAGTGATATAAAAAAAAAGGGTCTCAATTCTACTGACAACAACTACTACGTTTAAACTAAAATATTCATTTTTAATGTTGGATGTACGTGGTACTACGTTGTGTATTACACAACAAAAAACGGGTTCTTAAAAGCCTGTCATGTGGAAAAACAATTCTCCCAACTACCGCATTATTACAATCGTATAAACGCGAATATTTTTCCGCAATTGTTGCATCTGGTAGTAATAAAGAAAGATGTTGCGGTCAAGAATTTTCTACCCTTCTTCAAATTCCTTGATAATTTAATAAACAGCTACTAATACAAACAAATGACGTACCTTTTTCTTCTGTAGAAGTATATATAACAGTAGTAGTAGGCGCATCATGATAGACTTCTGAGCTCTATATATTTTGGACATCAATTCATTTGTATATGCTGCAAACCCTTTTTTTTTCCTTTTTTGCATAATAAAAACTATGCATCAATTAATATTCTCCCGCAGGGTAAGACACGTTTCATGGAGGCAAGAGTAATATATGCTTCGCCCGTAGCTTGATATATGTTAAGTTTGTACAGGCAAATAATTAGAATTTTGTACACTTGAGAATGATCGAATTTAGAGTGTTCGTGACTCGTTAAAAATATTCGTGTTTGTGTGTGTGTGTGTGTGTGTATTCAGTTTATTGGTAACACTTTCAAAAGTATATTGGTATTTTTCTTTTTCTTCTTTTTCTATTATTGTTTTTTTTAAAACAATTACATTAGATATATTATGCCAAGTACTTTGGTTGCCATTATTGGTACGCATATTATTTTTTCTACTGCCAAAAAAAAAACTATGACCAACTCTCTTTTTTTATTGTAGAAGGGGCATGTAGTCCTGCGCGTTATGAACCGGAATTAAGTCTTAATCTCGAGATTTGTGAAATGATTAACAAGAAACAAGGTAGTGCGTAAGTACTAAATAGACAATAAAAGACGGTATATTTTACTTATTCAAGAAAAAAAAAACCTGTAGTCCTAGAGAAGCTGCTTCTACCATTGTTAAACTTGTCAATAGTAAAAACTTGAACCAAGCCATGTTGGCTCTCACGGTAACAATGACTTTTTTTACTTAGTATACATATATACAATGTAAACTTATATATATTGGACTTAGTTATTGGATAACTGTGTAAAGAATTGCGGTTACCCTTTTCATCTTCAAATTGCTTCAAAGGAATTTTTAAACGAATTAGTTCGCAAATTCCCGGAACGTCCTGCTGTAAGATGAATAATACAAGATGAGAAAAAAGTAACATACTAAATAGTAAGTGTGTAGCCTTTTCCTAGCCCTGTAGTACAACGTATTCTTTACTTTATTAAAGAATGGAAGGTTGCATTGACTGATATGTCAAGACATAAGGATGACTTGGTTCATATTAAGGATATGTATCGTTTGCTGAGATTTAAAGGTAATAGTTTCATCCCCCCTCTTTTTCTTATTGCTAATAAATAAATACACATAGGTTATCGTTTTCCTGAGCTGAGAGATTCTTCGGTTGCTGCATTAGCACCTTCTGACGTAACGTATAAAAAAAATAACGATACCAAGATACGAAAAAAAAAAAATGGTAACATGTGTTTATTTTTTATTTTTAGTCATTAAAATCTGCTCATGAATTAGAAGAAGAAGACCGTGTTGCACAGTCTGCAGTAAAACTCTCTTTTTTTTAAAAAAAACTAGTAGTAGATAGTTTCGTACTAATTACTGTTTATTTTAGAAATTACAAGAACTTATTCGTCGTGGTAGACCTCAAGATTTAGTCGAAGCAAACCGTTTAATGAAAATTATGTCTGGATTTGTAGGTGCAACAAGAAATAAGTCGTATTATATAAAACTAAGCAACCCTTTTTTTTTTGTTTGCTGTTTACATAGGATACAAGACAAACACCTGATTATAGTCAAAAATTTGAAGACGAACTTCATAGGGTACAAGATAAAGCCATTTTATTATACGAAATGTTGGAATCAATTAAGCCTGGAGAAAGTCTTGATAGAAATGAAACAATCATGGTAATTTACAAAAAATGTGTGTGTATGTTATCATTTTTGTGTGACATTTTATTATTATTAAGGACTTGAGAGGTGCTTGCGCCAGTGCACAACCTAAAATTCAAAAGATGATTACAGAAGAAGAGGATAATGATAAAATTGGTAAAGTTAAAATATACAAGTATTCAACGACAACAAAAAAACTAATATAAACTTACAGAAAACTTGTTAACTTTAAATGACATGATTAATAACGTGATGGCTAAATTTGCTGATGTGAAAAAGGGACTTTACGATACTCAATATGAAATTAGCGGAAAACCACCTAGTCAAAATATACATACAACTGAAGAACCTCGACAAGCTATTAGTTTAATTGATCTTGATGATAATCCAATTACTACTTCTACAGGTTCAAATAGTCCAGCTACATCATCCAATGTATTAAGTGACCTGTCTGACCTATTTGGTTCTTCCGCCAATATTTCTACTCCACCACTGCCACCCGCACCATCAACGTCGTCATCATCATCAGTACAACAACCACAATCAAATGATCTTTTTGACCTTTTTGGAGACCAACCTACCACTGTTACTGTTCAAAAGACAACGAGTTCACCTCTTGTTCAAAATACAATGACTTCGCCTGTTATTCAAAAGAGTTTGCCTAGTGTAAACTTGATTTTGTTGGTCAATAAGAACGGGTTAAGAATTGAAATAGAAAACCAGCAGTTGGATAACGGTTATAAAATGAAGGCTTATTTTTCTAATCAGTCGACAGCACCAATGGAGAAATTAAAATTACAATTAGCTGTACCTAAATCGATGCAAATTAAAATGGAATCTCAGTCTTCTCAAATCATACCACCTAAATCCGAAAAGACCGTTACTCAAGGGATTCTTATCAGCAACCCCAGCAAGGTATGCAGTAACAAACAATAACAATATATATGCATGTATACTAACAGTTATAAAATAGGATGCTTTGCGCCTAAGATATAAAGTGTCTTATGAGCAATTTGGCGTAGAAATGGAATTAACTGGTGAATATCGTGGTTAATAATAAATACTAAGATAATTACATTATTTATTTATTTTTTTGTGTTTGTGTGTGAAAAGGAGGGGGGATATTATAAATTATGGCTTTGAGATATTAGCTCGACGGAAAGAAGAAAAGGCTTCTTGTGAACCCGTTATTGTTTGAGGTTCTGTCTTAATATCCTTTTCTTTTCTAGTGAATCCTGCTTGTCTATAAGTTTCATCAACTTCTTTAATTTCCTTTTCTTTTTTAGTGAATCCTGCTGCTGGTCGATAAGTCTCATCAGCTTCCGTCTTCATTTCCTTTTCTTTTGTCTTTTCCTTTTCATTCTATGGTGATAATAATTAGTACGAGAAAAAAAAAAAAAAAAAAAAAAAAAAAAAAAGTAAACTTACTACTTTGTAAATTGTCCAATCGAAAATATAATCATAAGTATAACCTTCTCTTACAAACAAATCTCTGAATAGTTTACGAAGGTAAGCATAATCTGGTTTATCATCAAATCGTAAAGAGCGAGTATAATTAAGATAAATAGCGAATTCACTCGGAAATGTACGACACAATAATTCAGTAGGTGTCGTCATCTTTTTTTCCATAATGCGATCATATTTTTGCTTCTTTGTAGTCGCTTTTAATCCTTGCCATGGTAAAGAACCTCTACAAAAGTACATGAGTACATAACCTAAAGATTCCAAGTCATCACGTCTCGATTGCTCTATTGCATGTAAAAGTGTTAATAATAATTATTATTACTTTGATATTGTATTGGTTACTTACCAACACCCAAGTGCGTGTTAATACTAGCATAACGTGCTGTACCGGTTAAATTCTTATTTTCTCTGTAGGGAATATGCAAATGTGTACGAGGGTCACGATACTTTTTAGCAAGTCCAAAGTCAATAATATTCACTTGATTTCCTCTTTTACCAATACCCATCAAAAAGTTGTCAGGTTTAATATCACGATGAATGAAATTCTTTGAATGCACATATTCAATACGAGATAACTAAAAAAAAATTAAGGGGGTTAAAAAAGGGGATTTTCTTCATACACACGTATAAAAATACTCTTTTTCTTTTTTCTTTTGTTCCCTTTTGTATGTAACTTACCATTTGATCAGCCAACAATAATACTGTTTTTAATGTAAACTTTCTACTACAAAAGTTAAAGAGGTCCTCAAGTGAAGCTGTGTATATACAAAATAAAATAAATAAAAAAAAAAGTAAATAAATATTATTTTTTTCCTGTGACACTAATAAGGGTTATTTGTTTACGTACGTCCTAAAAGATCAATCACCATAGCATGATAATCACACTCTGCACCAAACCATCTTACAAAAGGTACTCCAACACCTCCAGATAAAGCTTTATACACTTTAGCTTCATACTCTAATTGTGGGTGCCTCGCTTTTACAGATTCTAATTTAATAGCTACTTCCTCCCCCGTTATTAAATTGGTTCCTATATTTAATAATGTTATAGATTAGATGGAAAAAAAAGGGCATCTTTTTCTTTAAAAAAAGTAAAATTGTTACCAAGATAAATATCTCCAAATGAACCTGCTCCAATCTTTCTACCAATTCTAAACTTATTCGCTACTCTCAAATCCATACGTTAAAACACAACTTCTTTTTCCTTAAAAAAAAAAAAAAAGGGAGAGAAGAGAGAAAAATAATAACAAAAAAATTGCTTTCGAGCCTCTCTTTCTTCAATACTAAACCGTCACACTTGTTCTCTCCACCCCCAAAAAAATAATATTCAACCCAGATGTTAAGTTGTGTACACCATTTTAAAGCAAACAATCCTTTTTAATTTGGAATAAACCTTTTTTAATACGTTAAAACCGTGCTGCTCAAGACAGACAAAGTTTCTTTATAATTGATTCTATTTTTACTTTTTATTATTATGACGGTGTCACGAGTGTGTCAGCCATTTTAAATCAGTGCTATCCCCCCCTTCTTTTTTTCTTTTGCATATATTTATATGAAAGCCTTTGTACATCATCACAATAAACTAAATATTTGCGTCTTTGGATCAACCCTGTTAGTTCTTATCCTACCATTTCCAATTTTAAAACCACCGTACTTTAAAGTCGCATTATAACGTGTATGATTAACTTATCTTTTTACTGCACTGAAAGTCTGATAAATTTATATATTGAAAGCAGTTATTTAAAAAAGATCTCAGATGAAAAAGATGTAATTATTTGTAGTTATGTATTTTACTGTAGAAGTCCAAATTAGCAAGTGCCACTAACTAGCTCAACTTTCGGACAACCTTCATATTATTTTATTTATTTACTATTGTGGCTTCTTAACAAGCAACGTATAATATCAAACTCTTGCGCTTAAAAAAAAAATATTGACAACATAAATAGTCTGTGCCAAAGACGATAACCTGCATAAACCGCCCTCACTCTGGCGTGTATATTTTTTTTTTATTAAAAGGAAATACGTGAATTTTATCCAGCAAGTGGGAATTTTTTTATTATTATTTTTTCGTCAGTAGCTACAGATATGTGAACAAAAAAATCCCCTTATAAATATTTTGGCTTATAGGCTATTCTTTTCCTTTCTTTCTCTTATAATTATTTACTCACATATTGTATCTATTTGATCTGTATTATAATGCAATTTTATTTACTTCTTTCTTTATGCGTTATCTTTTCCGGGATTTATGCGGCTCCGATGAATAAAGACTTTTCATCTATTCCTGTAAATAAATTAAATAGCCATTTGTTTAAACGTGAAGACAGTGCTGATAGATCTCGAGGAGAACAACCACTAGGTGCATTTACAGGCGTAGTTATTCCTGACGTACTTCCCGGCCTTATATCTACAAATCCTCTGGGTGGTGAAGCTGATCAAGACTAAATGTTCTTTTTTTTTTTTGTGTTATATATCCAAATAATATTTAATAAATACATGTACGTTTTTTTTATCTAACTCCTAAATTTTCGTAATGCCATGCAATACTGTTCGTCATTTTACCAGCTATATATTGCATATAATAAACCTGACGTTAGTTCGATGGACGCTTTTTTTTACAACTCCCAAGAGAGAGAGAGAGAGAGAGGGAGACTGGTATAAAAAAAAGTAACTCATTATTATCAGCTAGTTTCACTATCCAAGTAAGGTACATTAAACTATCCTAAACTTCTTATTCAGGGAGAAGGTTTTCTTGTTCCAAGTCTATCTCTGATGGTAGCTGCAAACGTCTCGTTATTAATAATTAAATGTAAAGAAAAGGAATGCGAGCTAAAAAAAAAAAAAAAGCGTGATTACTCCATAATATATTAAGTGTAGAATACACTTTTTTCTTTTTTAATAAATTGCCATATTTACGATACCTAGTATAGTTATATCTATTCATTAAAGGAACACAAACCAAGACATAAAAAGTTTGAATTGAAAATTTAAGCATGTAATAGGAGACGAGTACTTAGCGGCAAAAAAGAAAATGAATGTTAAGGTCAAGCTATATATCTTTTTTTTTAATTTAAGTAACATTGAATTATATATAAAAAGCAACCTTTTCAAAAAAAAAAATATAATTATTTTACTACTATTTTATTTTACAAGTAACAATGACAAAGATTTATCTTTTACTCTTTTTGTGTGTAATGTTTGCAGGTTTTACATTTGCATATACCGAACCTCGTAAAGCAAAGATCGGCAAGCTCAATCTGTACAAGAGACAGAGACCTCCTCCTCCTCCTCCTCCTCCTCCATCTGGCTTAGGCGGTATACTTAATCTTAAAAATGTCGCTTTACCAGCGGCCCCAAAGGCTCCTACACTACCTACACTACCTACTGTACCTGCATTACCTGCTCCCCCTTCTGTACCCGGCCTTTTAGGACCTGCTACCGGTGGTGGTGGTGATGAAGGTGATGACTAAGTATTCTTTATTGCTTTTTATATATATTCAGCGTTAAAGCACATACACAAATAAATTATTTATTGAATCATATTATGTTACACGAATTTACCGAACTTTAATCTTCTCCAAGGAGTTGTGGAGCAGGAGCAGTATCAGTTCATTAATTATACACTATTTACTCCTTTTTTTTTATCTCTGACTTCCCCCGCTTATATGACTTTTTTTTTTCGTGTCGTCATGTACCTCCGTTAAATTTTTAGTTTGGCCTTTGTATCGAGCGAATTAGCGAGGAAAACCTGGATTGTGATTGTAGTATTCTATGTTTTATAATTCAAATAGCTTTTTATTTCCTCCTAAATGTGATGCTTATAAGAAAAAAGCGATATATAAGATATAGTTCTACCTTGTTTAAAATTTAATAAATTCATATTAGTGTTAACCCTTTTTTTTTCTTACACAAGTACCTAGCGCCTTTTAACAAATAGAGATCTGCTTAAATTGTAGTACAAGATTATTGGCGCGTTAACTCTATTTTTCATAACTTTAGCAGTAATAAACCCGAACCGCCTTTTTGTAGGTACCGTACTTGCAAATAAGAAATAAATCATGTATTTAGCCACCTGGCTCTTTTTTGTTTTATATCAATAATTTAAATTAACTTGTATGTTTTTTTTGTCATATTTTTAAAAAGGATTATGATGGAAGAATTGCGTTGAACGTATTTAAGGCGTATTTATATGATATCATATTACCAAGTAGTACTGGTGCATCTGGAAATGTTAGATGGCGCCAGCAGTGGTGTTACAAACAATACGATTACTTCCATTACAGGTGATTTTCTCTGGTGTGGGAGTATATTACTTACTGAGTGCGGTAAAAAAAAAATGTGGTCTAGTAAAATACATTTAGGCTTTTCTTTTGGTGGCCCATGGAGATTGCTATTGACCTACTCTAAAAAAAGGCATTTTCTTATTTGTTCTTATAAAAAATAAGTCTTGGAATCAATAATTTATATTAAATATGTAAACATTTGAAGCCTTTGTAATCAACACCGATTAAAATAAAAAGGTAAAAAGTGCATAGTCGGAGCTGTTCATAGACGGTTATTAGTGTAAGCATTTTCTACATCAAATTTGATAGCTACCAAACCACTCATACTATAAATAGTCAAAGCCGTTCTACCATACATGTTTTTATGCATGACGACTTTTGAGAATGTATAAAAATATCCATGTACATTTATTTGAATGTTTATTTGCGACAAATGCACTTTTTTAATGACATAAAACAAAAGTTTTATAAATACGCCACGTACGAGTATTCTTCTAGTTTCTTAAATTAGCGCATGACGATGATAAACCAAGATACTACTATGACAGGAGTGAGACATTCCCCTTTACGCCCCTTAACATCACCCATAGGATAATGATTTCTTTCTTCTTCTTTTTTACGCCCTTTCTAAAAAAAAAATTTTCATGCCATTAAGGAGAACTGTGTAAACCAATTTTTTTTTAAGTAACTAAAGAAAGAGATTTTTTTTTTGTCAATCCCTAGTAAATAGCAACACTCCCTTTAACATTAGTAACGATTATTTTTTCTGTTATAAACACTTATTAACTATATCCCGTCTTATGCAAACGATGTATTTAGAAACTCACAAAAAAAGGTTTATATATCTATTAAAAAAAAAACTATATAAATATGATGTTTTCCTTTTTTTTAAAAAAATTATTTACATAAAAACTATATCTTTTCCATTATGCATTTCAATCTCGTCATTCCCATATGCCTTTTAGTGATCTCCTTTGCTTTCTTCCACGAGGTTCTATGCGAAGAAAACATGATCGTTGTAGCTAACAAAAACTATGCTCGTTTGAGCCGACTTGGTAGATTTTCTAAACGGTGCGGTACAACCAATCCTCCTGCTAGTGGCTGCGAACCCTTCCCTACTATTGTCAATCCTGTTACTAGAAGCTTGCCAGTTCAAGGTTTACCTGCTGTTCCCGCAACCGATCCCCTCGGTGCAAATCCTTTAGGGCTTAATACCGTTACGGGATCAGTTTTATCTACCGTCAGTGGCGCACCTAACTATCCTACAGCACCCCAACAGGTTGCACAGGCACCAGTAGCACAAGTTCAACCTGTAGCTCAGGCACCTCAACCTGTAGCACAAACTCAACCTGTAGCTCAGGCACCTCAACCTGTAGCACAAATTCAACCTGTAGCACAAGCTCAACCTGTAGCACAAGCTCAACCTGTAACACAAGCTCAACCTGTATATGGATCGTCAGGTACCCTTCCAGTCGCTGCATCCCCATCTACATCTACTGCCGACAGTAAAAAGGCTGAAAAGAAGAGTGAAGATGATGACGATGATGACAATGATGATGATGATGATGATGATGATGATGATAAGAAGAGAAGCAATAATGATAATGAAGATGATGATGATACAAATAACGAAGATGATGATGACGAAGAATAAATTCACCATCTGTTGAATTCTTTCTCGCCTTCACCTCCCTTTCCCTTATCCATCTATTTTTATATACACCACCGTTTTAAAAAAAACGGTGCATTTTTTATACCTAATAAAGAGATATATACTTTTTTGTTTCTTTCTTGTCTTTTTTTATTTGGTTATTATAGGTTAATATCTTTTTTCTTAAAAAAAAAGGCGAATGAGGGGGGGGGGGGGCTTTTTTTTAATAGATCTTGAAAGAACAGGATTAACTGCATTTCTAGAGCTTCCTTACATATTTAAAAAAGATGGGCTTTTCTAAATTGAGCGCACAATAAGCGATTGCATAAGTTAAAAAAGATATAAAAACTAAAGATTCGTCATTATAAAATCATTATTACGATAAAAAGAATATTGTTCAATAGATATTGAACAATACTATTTACTCAAATTTTTAAATATGTATTTGCGTTTTCCTATTTAATAGGTGGTTAGGATGCCTCTCTAAGCTACCGACATCCCTAATTTTTTGATTCAATTTTTATACATGCTAGTTAGTAAGAAATTTAGCCTAAAAGTAGCGGCCACATGTTTATCAGTGCAACAAAAAGCCTTACATTTAAATCAGAGTATCACGGAGAGAGAAAAAAAGGAGTAAAATGTGTCTGATCTGTTTACACAAAAAGCTCAAAGATCTACATAATATAGGAGATCAAAAGCTACAACAAGGGCAGTGGAAAAGTCAGAAAACCTGTTACTGATTTGTAATAGTCTCGGAGTAAAATATATTAGGAAGTATTTGCTCTGTAGAGCATATAAATTACTCGATAACGAAAGCTTATTTTTACTTATTTATTTATTTTTATTTTTGCAGAAACTTGGTTGTTTCTTCTTTTTAAAGAAAAAAAATAATATTTCGTATGCAGTTTTATGCATTATTTTTTAAATATTTAAGCATACAAAAAACTATTGTGAGCTGCATGAGATAACAATTGTGATCATTTTCAATAAAGGATTTTATTTTAAAAATAGTTGTTGAGGCTCTGAAAATTGAGTATGTGTGTGTGTGTGTGTGTGTGTGTGTACTGGATCAATAAATTAAATGTCGTATTACAGGACATTAAAATAACTGATCAAGGGTAGTTTCTGCTTTATAAAAAAAAAGCTGTGCAGAAAAGTTTCCCCTAAGGATAGAAAAAATCGTCGAGTTCTATTCTGACATACATGGTGATTTTTTTTCCGGGCTCATTTTATAGTACCCTATCTCGCTGCTGCTTATATAAGGGAACGATCTATATCATGTCACAGGAACCTTATATTCACAGCCCATTTTTTTCACCTAGATTTTGGATCGACCGCTTGTACCAGTTTTTAATGAAATTATTCAAAATAAGTCCACGATAATCCTATACATAATTCTATAGTTCACTCTTTAGACATATGCAATGATGAATAGATTTATATCACACCTGCTTATTATTAAAAAGAAAAAAACCGAAAAAAATTATATAAGTAGCCTAATATATTTTAAAAATCATTCAAATTACTTTTTTTCAGATAAATATTTATTCTTTTATATAATGCACATTTCTAGTGTTGTGTTAGTTTTATCATGTATTGCTAGTCTTCAACTAGTTTCAGCTGCTCCTTTAGTTACTGAAACAAAATTTGTATTAGCAAAAAGAGCATGTCCACCAGGAACTGCACCTGGCCCACCACCTCCACCCCCTGCAGCTATTTCGCCAGCAGAATGTTATAGAGCTACTCAAAATATAGCCTGTTATCAACCTCCACCTCCAGCACCACCTGCGCCGAAATCTAAGCCAAAGGCTGGTAGTATCGGCTTACCTGATCTTTCTTGCTATGTTCTCCCCGCTGCTCCGGTTCCAGGTTTACCTGCTCCTCCTATTCTTCCCGGTCCTACCCTCCCAGCTTTCCCAGCTCCCCCAATACTTCCCGGCCCTACTCTCCCAACCGCTCCTGGAATTCCAGCCTTACCAGGAGCTACATTACCTGATTTAAGTACGTTTGTTCTCCCTGGTCTCCCTGGACTTCCAGAATTACCAGTTTTACCTGGTTTGCCCGGCTTACCTGCACTTGGAGGAGATTAGATTTAGTATAACTCTTAATCCCTATTATATAAAAACAAACAATCATATTTTTAGTCTTACTATATTATCTATTTACACAATAAAATAAAATAAAAAAACCTTATCTAAAAAAAACATTACTGTTTATGACAAAAATACTAAATCTGGCACCCTTGCATATAAAACAGAAGCGTAGAAAATGGATACATAGAAAATTGATGCGACGCAATTCAAATTTCTTTTTTAAAAATTGTATATCTTTGATAAACGATCTACATAGATATACGCTGCATTAAATTAGTACAATGAACTTAGGATATATTATATATATCAGTATTGTAAATCATAAAAAACTTATTTTGTTCACTGACTTTTTTTTTAAAAATCTTAAACCTTTTTATTTTAGTTATGCATACTACTGTTATATGCTTAATTATCATTTGAGCACGCATTTTAATATATACATTTTACATACTACTTGAATATACAGTTATATTTTTTTTCTTTTTGTCTTTTAATATTAAAGCTGGGGGAAAGTTTTTTTTAGCAAGGACTTTATAATAAATTAAATGAAATGGATATGGTGTTAGATGTACGTTGTGTTTTCTTTCGTAGTCAATTTCTCAATTCTTATGAATTGTATGGATAAGTGTTTTGTAAAGCTGCCCAGGGGGACTGACGCACAGCGACCTGTTGTTCTCTTACCATACCTGACCATGTCTCCGCTAAACCAGGCATATCAGCGTACATTTGAGATTCTTCTTCTGTACGAACATGTATCTCATCAGGTACGGTAGGAATTTGTATAATCTGTTGGCAAAGAGGGCATGAAGCACATTTTTTAGTCAACCAAATATCTAACAAAAAAAATTTGTTAGTAGAATTAAAACAAATAATTTGAATTTCTTTTTTCTGCGTTTTATATACCTATACAATCTCTATGGTACTCATGGTTACATGGTAAACGACGCAATATATTTCCAGGCTCAAAGTTATCCAAGCAGATAACGCAAGAAGATAATTCGCATAATGTACCAAACGAGTCTACAGATACGTTACTGGATGTTTCCTTCTTTTCTGAATACATTTCTTTCCTTTGTTCTCTACTTTTATACACTCGTGTTGGTAAAAGATTCACTAGAGCTTGATCTAGACTTTGTCTTTTCCTTTTTGTTCGAACTAATAAAGGTTGAGGAGGTTGTCCAATGATACCTCTCCAAAAGTCATCATCCATTGCTAATTGTCTTTGTTCATCAGCAGTCAGGATCTCATTTTCATTTGTCGTCATGCTAGATGCACTATTTTGAGCTATACGCCACATGTGACATTGTAAGACAGCTACATAACCATTAGTATCCGATTTCCTACAAGTATACACATAGCCTTTTTTTTATACATACAAATAACAATTATACTAGAGATTACCATAACGCCAATAACTACTAGAGCAAATTGCCAATGATCTAACGCAGGCTTCATAGCGGGAGAGAGAGTAACACGAATTACGGTTTCATTTCGTGCATTATCACTATTTATTTTGAAGACATTTTCTAAATCTTTCAAAAGTATTAAACCAGAGCTTGCGTCTATATAATAAGCGGGTACGGTAACAATTCCAGGCATAATACCCTATAAATTAAATGTTTGACTTGAGAAAGAAAGAAAAAAAAAGAAACCGTTTTGTTTTATAATAAAAAAATATTACCATGCCGCGATAATTTACCGAAGACCCATCATTAGTTGTTCCATTGTTAAAAATAATAACTCCAGAAGCGCCATCAAGTTGAGCAAAATTTAGTTTATCCGCCAAAAAACAATTTTGAGTTTGTTGAATTAATGCAATCTTGGATATGTTATTGTGGTTGATAAAGTTTGGAACCGGTATCACATTCGGGTCTGTCATACATGCTTCTCCAAGGTCATAAAGAACCCCCTAAAGTAGATATTTAAGAAAAGAAAATTTAAAATATACATTATTTGGTATTACTTGTAAGCCTTGATTAGGTACATTGGGTGTGTTATCTATATGATAAACACTAGATTGAAAATATCTGTCGCCATATCTTTTTGCCGTCGAGTAATTGATAGCCGTTTCTTCGTTAACCAGTATAACTTCTACATTTAAATAAAAACGATATAAAACGTGTAGCTGTTAATTACTCCAATTCTAATTTACCTTCTTTAATCGAATATCCTGTTCCTCGAAGCCATCTATTTGCGTTTGGTAATGTGATAGCACCTAGTACTACCCACAAGACAAGTATTGATGTTAATGCGTAAGTAACTATAGGTTTAAGTAAAGCCATAATAAACAAATAGATGAACTCATTAAACAAATAAATAAAAAATATCAAATTTAATAAGGATGATTTATTTGGAACAAATATAATAAGCTCGGGAATTCAGTTGCACCCGAGACATAAAAAAAAAGGGGGGGGGGGATAAGATTTATATACACATATATAAGTGTCGGTTGATAGAATTTGAAGTATAAAGGATATCGACAATGTTTTAGGGCTCTTCTTCAAGGGTATCTTTTTTAGCAAGTATACAATCATATTTACAAATTGGACATAAGCTTGACTTTTTCGTAAGCCAAACATCTATGTATTTGGTGGTTAGTATTTCGTGAATGAATAAAGCTTTTTTAAAACCATTTACCTATACAAGCAGTACAATAGCCATGATGACAAGGTAATACACGGACGAAAAAATCTCCTTGAAAGTCGTCGAGACAAATTGCGCAAGCTGAATTTGTCATGGATGCTTTATTATATAAAATGAAGGGACTAATATTATCCAATTCCAAGAAAGGTACAACACGGTTTCTTGTTAAAGTCAGGTCCTGCAGTGTGATACCTTGTTCTGAATTCTGCGAAGATAATCTTCTTACTGCTCTACACCAACGTACGATAGCATAAACTATACATATAAAAAAAAGAATAAAGTTACAGATTAAATTGTAATGCTTATAATCCTATTACCTAAAATGATTACGACAGCAGCAGTGATAGAGAATATAATATAATTGCGTTTATCTCTTTGTTGATCCCATAAGGATTTGCTAGTAGAATTTATATTATCCGTTGACGTTCCAGTGAATTTGGGGTCACTTGTCGTAATGAAATGATTCTCATTGAGAGAAAACGTGAGTTGAGTATAGGCTTGTTTAGACCCATTTTTCTCGGAAATCTTTTTTAATAATGTTTGGTTCAAGAATTCCATGTACGAATAAGGTACGAAATAAACCGCAATGAAAGTAGAACCTTTATCGATTATATTCTCTTGGGTCATAAATTTTATATTTCGATTGTCTGGTAAATTTCCTGTCCAAGTAGGAAATGAAGCATTATTTGTTTCTTCCAGAATAAAATTGGTTTCGTTATAAGATATGTCGTCATGAATAACAATACCAGACACTTGAAGTCCGTATAGTTTAGAAAGATCTTGTACTTTGGTTATTTTTTCTGACCATTTAACGCATCTTCCTCCTCGTCTAACAAGACCAATGGAAGGTTGTGATTTCATTGAAGGACTCAAGGCCCAATTATCGTTAAGGTGTTCTATTTGTTCAATGGTGGTTTCATTACAAGCATCACCTAAATCTAGGACAAGGCGCTGTTTCGAATCCCCTGAATGGTGAATAATAATGACGAATGTAAAATAAATATATTCTTCTTACCTCATTATAACCAAAAAAGTCTTTGTGTTCAAATACTGTTTGAAAGTCTTGACTATATACTTTAAAAGAAGTCTCTGGTAGGTAAGCCTTGGTTTTATTTGACTCGGTTAAGTCAAACTCTGTTAGAATTTGCCTGTATAGGTATATATAGTAAACATACAGTTATATATGTATGTAAATCTTAAAATCTGTTATTACCAAACGTATGGATTAACTCGAGTAGCTTGAGAATCTGCCAAAGCAATCAAATAACAAGAATAAAACAATGTTAGCCAAACACTGTTAAAACAAAACATTCGGACATTCAAAGGAGTAAAATGAACTTTAACGCATAAAACCATAAAGACCTTTTTTTATTTATGCCACTCTACTCAAAAAGGAAAAGCTTATGTGTGAAATTAGAGAAACCATGTTACCTAAACCTGAGCTCATCCTTATAGGCCCACTTTTTTTTTTAGCTGCTGAGCCGTTTTTTCTTTGTCTCGGGTTATAAAAACCACCTCGTTTTCTGTTCCGAAGAGGACACTGGGTATGTAATTATCCGTATAAATACGACTTCAAAATTATCCATGCTTTAGGAGAGAGAAAATATAAGATATAAATGTCTCTTAAAAGATGTAATATTCTTACTTCTGTATAGAACCATTGTCAAAAGAAAAAGGTATGGTTATTCCCAACATTATTAAGTTTGGTTTTTGTATGAAAAGGGGTTAAAAAAAAGTAGTACACATGGTTTTAACAATACTATGATTTTATTGAAACTGAAAAACGAAAGTTGCTCAATGCTAGTAGTTTAGCACCTTGGAGTTTTACTAATTGTTTTGGAAAAAAAAAATCTTGTATCAGTCCCATTACAGAGCACAAACATTACAGTAAAACTAAAAAAAGTCGACTTTGTTACAAAAAAGTTCAAATGGTACTTTTTTTATACTGAAAAATATGATTAGGATATAAAAAAAGAGTATAGCAGTAGCATACGAAGTCACTACATCCGTGAAGATCGTAGTCTTGTTTTAAGACTGTATTACCATTCTGTTTCACCATTAAAAATGATAACCATAACAAGGGAACAAGCTATATGCATGCTATATTGTGTAGCTTTTAACGATGAAAATGTCAAGAAATTTGTACCAACTATTGATGCACTGAAGAGTTTGGAGATCTGCTACAAGGAGGATCCCATGGAGCCAATGGTGTTCTGAATTTACAAAATCAATGCCTATCCTTTCCTATACAAAAGATATTCAGTCAAGCAAAAATAATTACATATTGAAGTTAGCACAAGTGTGAATAAAAATCAAATGGATTTAGGTACATAGTAAAGACTATACCTTTTCCACTCTATGATCCAGTAACTTTTAATATATTCTTATAGTCTCTAAAGCACAAGTAGCCAATTTTCTTAATATTGTATTTTTTTTCTGCCAACTCATTCAACAAAGAGGCGTATAACTGCAAACAAGTAGAAATTAAGGAAATACTGTCTTTTATACGGAAATATTCATGTCTTTTTAACAAACAAAGTGTCAGCAGCCTTGGAAAATGGTTAAAGTCAGCAAAAGTAATCTTAACAGACTCTCCGAACAAAAGAATATATCGCAGTACGGGAGAAAAAGTACAAGTAAGAAATGTGTATGTCTTGAAGGATGAATATTTAGGTAAGTTTGACTTCAATTTGTAGAAAGCAAGCATTTTAATTATTGGGTTTTACTACAGCGGATACCTTAAAAAATGTGGTTTCTTATTTTGAAGAGTACCCAGAGTACTGGCCATTGTCTTTTGATAACGTCCTTCTTTACAAAGAGCATACCACCATACATCTGCAACAATTATTATTTCTAGAGTATAGGATATGATAGAAGAAGAAAAAACCATAAAAGAACTGTCGAGCTCTTTTCAAATTTTTACGTTTACTGATATACAGTGGTATAATTTAGCTGTTATTTTATCCAGGTGCAATATCCTCATGTCATATGTATTACTTGCTGTTTTAAAACGATTGTTTACAGAATCCTAAAAACGGACAAACCTTAATCTACAGGATAAGAAAGGCGACTAAAAGTGTATTTAAGGCAAACTGTGAAGATTATATGCTTCAAGTACAAAGATCAACGGGTCTCTAATTTTACAGGCGAGGATGTTCCTGAATCTGATGGCCCTCATTGGATTGTTGTAAATTATAAAAATCCAAATACGCATAAATTCCGTTTGTTCTTCAAACATTTCAGGTGTTTATACCACCAATGGCTTCTTTCGAAACAAAGTAAAAAAAAAATCAGCTACTTTGTTGCTACCAAAAATCAACTGAATTGACAGGTTCTTGTCTTGCTCCTCATATATATAAAAAGACATTTATGCAACTTTTCATGTATTGGCGTGACATTAATAACTAGAACGTATGCTGTTTGGTGTGTGTAACAGCATATAAAAAAAGGTGACTGGTGTTGAATGATCCTACACCAATCTATACCAAAGGTAATTGAACACGCCTCTTAACAAAGGGATGGTGCAGAGTATACCACGATAACAAAATTGCTGTTCAAGTACGTACCTAATTCTACATTTGGTGATAATTGTCGGAGGTCATAGTGATAAATTGTATATATGATGAATGATCATTCGTTTTTTTCCCCTGTTCACCTTTCTCTCTTTTTTAAATACAATAATAAAAAAGTGATGAAACTTTTTATGAAGTAATCAGCATCATCATCACGATAAAACGTATTAATCGTTTCGGGCCTACATATGACATCACACAAATGACAAAAAGGTTGTCAACTGATCAACTAAAAAAGAGAGGTGTATAAAAAAAAAAGTGTGGGATAGTTCTTTTTTTTTTTTCCTCTTTATCTTTTTTTTATTTTTTTTTATTGCCAAGAAATGAAATTTTTTGCATTATCCGCAGTTGTAATTTCAGCTTTATCAGTTATTACTGATGCAGCTATTACGAGGTAAAAAGAGTAAAAGTGTACGCGTATACAAGAGTTTTACTAACAAATAACGATAGACTTCCTATTAAAAAGGTAGCTGAAACACCTACAGAGAGACTTCAAAGATACTCTCATACAGGCGAATACTTGGCGCAAAAATACTTTAAATCGAGTCAACGTAGTAGTCAAGTGGACACTTTTAAAACCAATGCTGATGGTAGTGTTAGTCACGGGGTCCCACTTTCCAACTACATGAACGCTCAATATTATGGTGAAATCCAAATTGGGTCTCCTCCTCAAACGTTCTCTGTTGTCTTTGATACGGGTTCATCTAATCTTTGGGTTCCATCTACTCACTGTAATTCTATCGCTTGTTTCTTGCATAAAAGATATGATTCCAGTCAATCACGTTCATTCTCTGAAAACGGTACTGAGTTTGCTATTCAGTATGGTACTGGTGCCTTGGAAGGTTTCATCAGCGAGGTAAAAAATAATTATAAGGAGAGAGAGAGAGATGACGTCATGTAACACTTTTTTCTTTTTTTAAATAGGATACTTTAACACTTGGTGGAATCAAGATTGAAGGTCAAGGTTTTGCTGAATCAGTCAAGGAACCTGGATTTACTTTTGCTTTTGCTAAATTCGATGGTATTCTTGGTTTAGGTTATGATACTATTTCAGTCAAGCATACAGTGCCACCCTTTTACCACATGGTAAACCGTGATTTAGTTGATGAACCTGTCTTTTCTTTCTGGTTAAATGATGCTGCAAACGGTGACGACGCACCCGGTGGCGAACTTGTATTTGGTGGTACTGATCCTAGCCATTATAAGGGAGAGATTGTCTGGTCTGATATTCGCCGTAAAGGATACTGGGAAATCACAATGGAAGATATCAAATTTGGAGGAGAATACATTGGTTTAGATATTGTTGGTGCAGCTATTGATACAGGATCATCTCTTTTGGTTGCTCCTACTACAGTTGCAGATTTGATCAATGGAGAATTAGGTGCTACAAAGAACTGGGCTGGTCAATACGTTCTTGATTGTGCTAAAGTACCTGATCTTCCTGAATTCTGCTTTGTCTTCAGCGGTAAAGATTTCTGCTTAAAGGGCGAAGATTATATTCTTCAAGTACAAGATCAGTGTATCTCTGGCTTTATGGGTATGGATATTCCTGAGCCTGCTGGTCCTCTTTGGATTGTTGGTGATGTCTTCCTTCGTAAATTCTATAGTGTTTATGATCTTGGTAATAACAGAGTTGGACTTGCTAAATCCAAGTAAATTACAAATATACACACATATATATTTTTAAAAAAAATAAATAAATTCGTTTTTATTATCTCTTTTCAAATACAAAAGCCAAATAAATTCCTGCTGCTTCCCATTCTTCTTCAGTCATTTCAGGTGCTTGTCCACCAATGACACCAATACGTGAAAGTAATCTTGAATATTCTTCTTCTTTTGAAGCAGACAAGTAAAAATCATGAAAGTTTTCCTTTAACTTTAATTTTAACCCGTATTCTTCAGCTAATCTATTTATTTTTTGTGTGTGTGAGTCTGTAAGAATAACAATAATTTTAAAAATGAACGTGTAAAGATTTACCTTTCAAATGTAGGCCAATGAACCAGATATTCAGGACAATCTACTGCATCTACTAGATGAAACATATACTTGCATCCAAACTTTGTAAACCCGACCTTTTTACGATCATCGTCTGTATCTTTTATATCGTCAAATGTTATACTATAAATTGAGTTACCAAAACCAAACGAGTTGACAGGTTCTTGTCTTACACGTTTAACAATCCAGTTGGAGTCTGGCATGGTGCCAATAAAATATCCGCCAGAGCGTAACTGATTCGACACGTTTTGAAGCATAATACGTGCCTTCTTTTCATTTTCAAAGGCATAATGGAGACAAAATTGCATAGATACTGTATCGAATTTTAAATCAGGTCGTAATTTTGGTGCAATTAATTCCTGGTAACAGTCCATAGCGTAAAATTCTGCTGTAAACGTACGATCCCTTAACGACTTGTATCTACTTTGCATTTGTTCTAAAGATACGCTAGCAATATCTTTTTTCGTCGCGAAAATAAAAAGGGTCAGGTTCCATCTTACAAAAAAAGAAAAAAAAGTACAATACCAGCAGCTACTAAATGATGGATCCGTGCTTTAGCCCATTTTATCAAATCGCCACCTTTTCCACAACCCATATCAAATACGTTTTGATCGGGTCTAACATAACGATGAATTAAAACACTTTTAACCCAATTGTTAAAACTTCGAAGTCTAATAATTTTAGATTCCTTTCTTTTAACAGCTCCAACGTCAGGTCTTTCGTTGTAATGCTGAGCTACAGAAGAAGGTGTAGATTCATACTGTCTTCTTTGAGATTTATAAGGTTGTTGTTCTTGTTGTTCGTACCCTCTTTTCATTTTGTAAGAAAGAAAGCGAAAAAAAAAAAAAAGGGAAATGTGACGCTTTTAATATATAGTGATTTTTAAAATTCAGATAGTAGAAAATTCAAGCACGGAAAATAAAGTCCCAAGGTTCAATCAATGGGTACATTTTAACTTTATTAAGATATAAGGATGACAAATGAGTTCACAGTTGGATAGAATCACCTCCTGTGACACAATAAGGAGTAACAACTTGGCAACCCAAAAAGAGTTCCGTTTTTATATTTAGACAAGGCGCAGCTAAAGAAAAGAGAAAAACAATCAAAAAAATATTGGAATTTTACCTGAAAATCCTGTACAATTAAAGACTATTATTATTATTATTATTATTACTATTATTATTAAATACAATAAGTAAAACTATTTAAAAGATGGCATCCAAAGCACAACAGAAACACATGGCAGCCAAACTACAAAATGGGGTATATTATGAGAATACGCACACACAACACACAACACAATACACACGTATATAGACTTACCATCCTAAACACATGGAACTATCTTCCTTCTTTTGAGGTTGTTGAACATACACAGTTTGAGGGACAGGTCTAGAATGAAATTACATTGTAAATAATTTTTAAGGGAAAAGATAAGGAATAACTTACTGTGGTTGATAATAAGGCTGTTGATACTGTTGAGGTTGATACGATTGTTGAGGTTGACCATAACCTTGTTGTTGTTGTTGGTATTGAGGTTGACCTGGAGGAGGTGGAGTATAGTAATTTGGAGGTTGTTGACCGTATCCTTTTTGTTGTTGATCCATACTTGAAATTTTTAATAGAAGAGAGAGAGAGGAGGAAAAATGGGGAAAAAATATTTCATTTTTTTATACCAATTCTAATCCGTCGTTTTGATTGGTGAAATAAAAATAGAAAAAACATGGATTTCTGTTACTTTCTTGGCATTGGCATCATCACACTAAAATAAAATCACTGCGTAATTTTATTATCCTCTTTTTTGCGTGTAAAAGCATTAATAATAGTTCTAGTATTGACTTACAGTGTAAAAAAAAAAAAAAAAAAAAAAAAAAAAAAGAGAGACATCTATTAGTAGTAGCACAAAGTAATTGCCACCACGTGAACCATTATTTTGCTTGCGTGTGTGGCTTCCAATAGGTTCCTACTCAAAATACATTTTAATGGTAATAAAAATGTCAGTTTATATATAAACCCCCACCCCCTTTTTTTTTGTAAGGAGAGAGAGAGAGAGAGAGAGAGAGAGATGATGCATCTAAATCAACTTTTTTTTTTTTTTTTTTTTTTTTTTTCCTGTACATATATAAACCAATACTTTTTCGCTTCTTTTCTTTTTTTAACTTTTTCTCTCCTCTAAATGACTCAATTAGATCCTTTCATTATTTACACTGTCAAATTGGCAATGGATTTTAAATCTGTTGAAACTATACGGACAAGTGATACTACAGTACAAGAAAATCTTACTTTACCTGACACTATGGCGCGTATCATGACCATCAATACATTTGAACAAAGAACAGCAGGGGAAAAAGTACCGAAATTAAGAAGGGATAACATATTGTCACTTTTATATCATGCAGGTAATAATAAACTGTAATAATTAACAAAAATTAAAACGTTATTAAACTTTATTATCATTTAAAGATGAACAATGGATAAATAGTACAATTGATTTATCAAAGGCTATAAAGCTACAACAAGATCAAATACAAGTACAATCTGCTATTGATGATGTTCATTGTCAACAAAGAATCTATTTAGATACTTTACATCTGTTACAAAAGTCAATTCTTCCAAACGAATTTCATAAAAGACTGAATGAACCCATTTGGTTTGCTGCTCAAGTCCTCAATAACAAGTGTCAAATTCGTCACTTGGAACACTTTACTGATACAATACATCCATTAGCTTCCAAGGTACACGAATCTGTAGAAAAAATTAGACTAGTGACACGACGTCTATTGCATAAACAACAATCATACAAATATCAACAACTACACCAACAACAACAACAATCTTTCCTTTCTAGTTTATTTTTTTCAAATAGCAATTCCAACAACAATAGCAGCTCTTGTAACTTTTATCACACTGAACAAAACCAAGATTTATTACAAAGGTTAGAACCTCACCTTGTATCTCTCTACTACCACTGGGCTACTTTTGAAAAAGCACTGTACCAATGTTACGTCCATACCGTATTTGGTAAATCGCATTCTAATCATCTTTTAGAACAACAAAATTCAACCCTCCAGCAACTTCCAAACCACTTGTTCAATGATCAATTCACTCAATTGTTACCCATCACATTAGAGCGTGCAATCAACTTACGTATCATTGACATACAAGCTATTCAATCGCTAGAACCCATTGCCTTTGTAGCTATTCCTCGACTCGCTATTCTTGCTGGTGTAACATGGTTAGCCCATTTGACAGGATGGAGAACTGACTTATTGACCCATGTGTTGCCCATTTGGATTAAACCTCATGCAGATACATTAAACCGTATCTCTTGCGCATTACAAAAATTAGAGCTTTTACTTTTAAAAGATCAATCTGAAGATGCGCATCATTCATTCGTGCAGCATTATCAAACCTTGGAACAAGCCTTGGTATCTGGTAGACCAGTGCAAGATGATGACTGCAACAACAACAACAACAACAGCACGCCTTGTCGACAATTAGAAAAATCAATATTTTTAGATATTTGTATCATAGCCGATTCTGTATTATCAAGTCATCGTACACAAGCCTTTACTGTCGTATTGTCTCATCTGTTTAGGCATTTTGGTCAGCAGTATGACATCTTGTTTGAAGAATCAGAAGATGCTGTACCTCTTGAACAAACTGTAATTGACTTGGCCATTTAAAATATATATATATATATATTGTACTTTTATTCCCCCACTGTCACTTATATTAGATTTAAAATAAAAATTTTGACGATCCGTTTCATAAAACTTGATCGTGACCCAATGCATGCACTTTATTACACAAAAAAAAACCCGTAAATACTTTTTTACGCTAGTCTAATTAAAGCTTGGACCGTATGTGTATCACATCTATTTATTAAATTATATAAATAAGGACTGTTCCGTAGTATATGTACACACCCAAGCGAAAAGCTCCCAAAAGAAAATCATTGGGCCAACAAAGGCTGATATTGAAAACAATACGTGCATTAATTAACCAAAGCGGTAACTTTGGCCGATTAGTTTCTTTCAAAAACGGACGGGCGTTCACCAGTGTTTCTTAGACTGAATAGTATTTTACAAAAATTTAACACTGCAGCCAAATCTCTGTTCCAGAGCCGCATTTTTTCGCTGTTGTCAGACTCGAATCATTGGTTATTGTTACACCTATAGTGTTGCATTAGTTACCAGTGATTAATTTACTTTTTTCTTTCGCTTACCTTAACAATCCGTGACAGGTAACTGTCGGCATACGCGTCCTCTTATGCAAACGAGGGTTTGGTATAGTCTCGAAAGTTTGTAAGCTCGCCTCACAAAGAGGACACTGCGAAGACGTTCGAAACTCATTGATTAGATAAACGACGTATGTTGGCTAGGAATAAACTTTCGTAATACAGATTGCACTTTTTATCAACTTGGAAGTCGAGTTCAGGGTCAGGGAAAAGAACCTTGTCACTCTTAGTAGTCCCGTTCCCATAATATGCGTACATAGTATTCTTTACCGATGCTCTTGTCTTTATATATTGTACGAATTTATCTACGCTTACGGAACTAGAGTTTGTTTCAGAAAGAGCCGCTCCAGCCGTTTTGATTGCAAAAGGTTGACTTCGCTTCCGTAAAGACCAGAAGCATCTAGAAATTTTTGTACGGTTGTTTTTGGTGAAAATAAAGGTCTTCTTTTCTTTAACAGTACTGGTTTCGTGCATACAGTACATTAAGTCGTGGCAACCAGGATCAATCAAAACGCAATTATCAGTTGTCCTATTAAGAGTTTCTTGAGTCAAATCTTGAATGTTCTCGATCTTGTACTCATCCTTAGTAACAGATTGTTGTCTGCCGGTGCCTGAGAGTCTTCGATTCGTACTGATATTTTGTTTAAGCACTGACACGCCGATTCCATCAGTTTCCAACGTACCCTGAAAACGCAAAGATTTATCGGGCCCTTGCGGTTTAAAGACTTTCTTCTTTAAAGAAACAACTTGACCCCAGGTGTGGTATTTATCTGT
>JAIXMO010000091.1:0-62807 GCA_025677825.1 Helicostylum pulchrum
CTTGGTTAAAGTTTTTATGGGAAGCTTATCGTACTGTTTTGGATATTATGAGAAACAACTCTCGTTTAGAATCACTTTACAACTCTGTCACCTTGAAAGCATTCCAATTTTGTTTGACTTATGATCGTAAGACAGAATTCCGTCGTCTTTGTGAAATTCTTCGTAACCATTTCCTCAACGTCGCTAAATACTCTCACCAACCTCATGCTGTCAACTTGAACGATCCCGAGACTTTGCAACAATATTTGGAATCTCGTTTTGCTCAATTGAACGCAGCAGCCGAATTAGAATTATGGCAAGAAGCCTTCAAGTCTGTTGAAGATATCCACACTCTTTTAACTACCAGCAAGCGTCCTCCCAAGCCCGTGATGATGGCCAACTACTACGAAAAGTTGACCAAGATCTTCATGGTCTCTGACGATTACCTTTTCCACTCTGCTGCTTGGAACAGATTCTCTGCTATTGAACGTTCTATCAACAAGAACTTGACTGAAGATCAACAATCTCACATGGCCTCAGTTGTTCTCTTATCTGCTCTTGCTATTCCCATCATCACCACCACCAAGACCCGTCCTGGATATGTTGAAGCTGATGAGTACCGTGTTCAAAAGCTTAACCGTCTCTCTATGCTTATGGGATTAAACGCTCACCCTACCCGTACTGGTTTATTAAAGGAAGCCCTTAACAAGAACATCTTGTCTCGTGTTCGCCCTGAAATCCGTGACTTGTACAACATCCTCGAAGTTCAATTCCACCCTCTCTCTATCTGTAAAAAGATCAACCCCATTATGGTCAAGTTAGCTGAAGATAAGGATTTAGCTACATATGTTCGTCCCCTTCATCAAGTTATCTTGACTCGTCTTTTACAACAATTGTCTCAAGTTTATACTACTGTTAAGCTTGACTTTGTTTTAAACTTGGCTTCTTTCCCTGCCCCCTTCAACTATGATGCTGCTACCATTGAAAAGTTCATCATGAACGGTTGTAAGCGTGGAGAATTAAATATCCGCATTGATCATGCTTCTCAAAGTTTAATCTTTGAGACTGATTTGTTTGCTCCCCCCAAGGATACCGTTACCGAAGGTATTCAATTACAATCTTCTCCTGCTGATTTGATGCGCACCCAATTATCTCGTCTTGGTGTCAGTCTTCATGCTGTTGTTCAAATGATCGATCCCTCCGTCAAGGAGAACGCTGAAAAGGCCAAGCAAGCCGTTGTTCAACGTGCTCTCGCTGGTGCTGAACAAGAACACAAGCATGCTTTAGCTCGTAAGGTTATCATTGAACGTCGTAAGGAAATTATCGAGACTGAAATTGCTCGCAAGGAAAAATTGATCGCACAAGAAAAGGCTGCCGCTGCTGCCAAGAAGGCTGAGGCTGAAAAGAAGCGTGTTGAAGAAGACTTGAAGCGTCGTGAAGAAGAACGTATTAAGCGTATTCAAGATGAAGTTCAACGTGATCAAGCTAAGCGTATTGCCGAAGAAATTTCTTCCAAGACTGGTCTTCAATTAAAGCCTGAGGAAATCGAAAACTCTGATGTCAACACTCTCTTAAACCTTAAGGTGTCTCGTCTTCAAACCGAACAAAAGGAATTAAGCGATCGTCTTAAGCAAATCTCCAAGCGTATTGATCATACTGAACGTGCTTATAGAAAGGAAGAAATTCCTCTCTTGGAGAAGGATTATGAGCAACAACAAAAGACCGATAAGGCTTTCTACGAAGCAGCCAAGAAGGCTGAAATTGCTGCCTCCAAGGCCAAGTTTGAAGAAAACATGAAGCTCAAGGCTCGTCTTATTCGTATCTCTGGAGATTATAAAACATACAAGGCTAAGCTCGAAAAAGAGCGCAAGGCCGCTACTGACGCTAAGCGTAAGGCAGCTGAAGAGGCTATTGCCAAGGAGAAGGCTGAAAGAATTGCGCTCTGGCGTGAAAAGAGAGAGCAACTTATCAAGCTCCGTGAACAAGAAGAAGCTGAGGAACGTCGTCGTGAACAAGAGGAATATGAAAGATTCGAACGCGAGGAACGTGAGCAGGCAGAAAAGGAAGCTCGTCTTGCTGAAGAGAAGGCACGTGCTGCTGAAGAGAAAAAGAAGCTTGATGAAATTGCCAAGAAGCAAGCAGAAAAAGAAGCTGAAATTGAACGTAAGCTTCAAGAAGAAAAGGCTGCTATCAAGTCTACTTATGCCCCTCCTGGTGCTCGTCGCTCTGGATCTCCTTCCGCTACCGGATGGAGAGGTCGTGAGAATGCTCGTGCCGCTGCCCCTGCTGAAAGAGAAGCTCCCGTTGCTGTCGTCGGCGCCGCCACTGGTGGTGGGTGGAGAAGTCGTGAAGCTGCTCGCGCTCCTGAACGTGCTCCCGAGCGTGTCGCCGAGCGTATCCCCGAGCGTGCTCCTGAACGTAGTGATAACTCCGGTGCCTGGCGTAGTGTTACTCGTCCTACTACTGAACGTCGTGAAGGTGGTTTCGGTGGTGATCGTGCTCCTCGTCGTGAAGGTGGGTTTGAACGTCGTGACGGTGGTGAACGTCGTGAAGGTGGGTTCGAGCGTCGTGAAGGTGGGTTCGGTGGCGATCGTGCCCCTCGTCGTGAAGGTGGTTTTGAACGTCGTGAAGGTGGTGAGCGTCGTGAAGGTGGCGAACGTCCTCCTGCTCGTGGTACTCCTGCTAGAGGTCCCGGTGCCGGTTCTGCTGGTAGCGAAAGACGTTGGTAAATTCTTCAACCAAACCCCCTCCAATTTTTCTTTAAAAAAGAAAGCGAATATCCCCTTTCTTTTTTGTTCCAAATAACTTAATTTTTTATTCTTACGTCAAATAAAAATTCAAAATATATATATATCATTATCGCATTTAAAAAAACCAAGGAGAGAAAAGTTTATAGGAGGGGTCGTACATTTGATGTATTGGTTTTTAAACATTTTATTTACAAAAAAAAAAACCGGGATATAAAACAAAAAATAGTATTCTCGCTTTTATTCCTATTATTAGTTTTCGTCAATCGACGATTAATAGCGTTAAGATCAGAAATTTTGCAGGATAGTTAAAAAAAAGGCACATAAAAAAACAGTAAAAACCGACAGAAAAAAAAAGGGGAGGAAGTGGGGAGAAGGAAAGGAGTGTAAAGATCAGTTGCATGCTTTCTTTTCCCGTTAAACTCCAAGGCTTAAATGCTTACAAGCGCTATGTCATTAACCATATCAAGTATGCACATTGAACTTGCATTAAATCTTCGATTTCGATAACAAGTATTTACTTCCAAAGCAACGTCATTGCGAAAAGTAACAACAGGAGGTAATATGATTAGCTTTAAAAGGGAATTGTTTTATTGACGAGTGTTATTAAAAAGAGCCTGCAGGATTTACTCTGTGTGTATGTGTGTGAGTTTTTTTTGCTTGTAGTGTATTTGATTATATTGCAACAACAGTAATAAGAGTGAACAATCAAAGTAGTTTATAAGTAGGGTTTGATCTACGGTGGTACATAATAGAAGTTATAATACGACAACAGCATTCACGTTATTAATTGCAATGAAACAAAACTATTTTTTACCCCTATTTTTTCTATATATGCGATATGAATACCCCGTATATTATCATACCTCCAGAACCAATCTGTATTATTTTTAAGTATAATTCCTTAGTGTGTGCGTGTATATATATATTCAAACCAGCTGATATATTATTATAACAGCATATCGTCGATACGTGCTTATAATTTATGTACATGAAAATGTGATAAATGACGAGATAGACGGGAAAAAAGTGTGGAAAGGGTTCATTTACTATTATTATAAGTATAAATGTGATTATTAGCAATAAAATAACAAGCTGTGTAATATATATCACAAGCCGTCTAGTTGAAAAATCAATGTTTACGGAATATACGATATTTCATTATTCTTCCAAATAAAGAGTTTGTGTATATTTATACTAGTCTCCTTATGTAGTGTGAAATGTCCCCCCCCCAATATCGTGTACTTCTTGACATCTCTATTATTGTTACCCCTTTTTGTCAAATATAAATGTTCAACATGTTGTATATATATATATTTCTTCTTCTTTAAAAAAAAGACACTTCTTTTTTCTCCTCTTCCTAGATGAGAACGGAATAGAACAAAAAAGACGTTTATTTATTTTTGTTACTGTAGTAAGTTAGGTTTGTAAAATAAACAGAGAATGGGATTATTACACAACACTCTTTTTGTTTTTGTTAGTTGAGTTTGTCACGTATAAAATAGATTGATTTGATTAGTTCATGCAATTGAAGAATAACACTACGTTTTTGCTGTTACTCCTATTAAACTTTCATACCCCTTTAACTTTGATTCGAACCCCCTCAACATTCCTAATTCACTTTAACCGAATAATATATATTTAATACGCTTATATAAAGGAACTACAATTTTCAGTCTTTTTCTTTTTTTTTCTTGACAAATTTCTTTTCTTTTTTTTTCTTTTTTTTTCTTTCTTTCTGTAAATATATCATGTCTCAACAAAACACACATATTAAGGAAGAAGAAGACTTTGACGACTATCATGAAGGACGAAAGTCGTCTATTTCTTCTAGCAACTTTAACCCTAATTTCTATGACCCATTTGAAATTAAACATCGTAGGCGTACTTCGCGCGGACAATTTAAGATTCTTGAAAAAGCGTTCATTAATAATGCAAAACCCAATTCAAAAACTAGAAAAGATTTAGCAGAGAGTTTATCGATGACTCCACGCGGTGTACAAGTTTGGTTCCAGAACAGACGTGCAAAAGCAAAGCAGCAACAAGATAGTAATAAGAAATCCCATGATAGTATGATTGATGACCTTCAAGTATCTTCACCTATTGTATTATCATCATCAGGTATGGTTCATAGTAGATCACAATCTTCTTCTTCTTGTTCGACATCATATTCAGTCAATCACGCAGTAAGCAGTGCACCACCTTTGTCATCACCACCTTCATCAGCACCAATCTATCAGCAACATCAACAACAATTGCAACAACAGGGTTGGTTTAGTGATGGTGCATCAACTGTAACTGAAGAAATGATTACTTCTTCTTCTTCACCTTTATTATTAACTCCACCTCAACAAAAGCAACAAGAAGAGTATTGCTGGTGGATGGATGATGTATCTGGTATCATGAATGGTGGTGGTCATCAGGCATTATTTAATCAACAGCAAGAAAATAATAGTAGTCATACTTTTAATAGCAGTAGTAATAATGTAGCAGCAACAGAGGATCATCCATTAGATGCATGGGCCTATATTGATAGTCTTGAAATTAACAACAATAACAATGAAAACCAATTCATGCATACGTATAGTCGACATGTAACTGATTGGATTTCATCTACGAATAAAGCAGCTTGTAATAATAACAACTTTTATGTCATGTTGGAACAACATCAACAACAACAACAGCAACAAAAAAGACAACAACCACTTATTGAACAAGAAGAACAGGTAAATTTTTTGTTTAGTACTCATTAAAGCGCCTTACAGTTAAATAATGTAAAATTTAACTAGATTATGCGACGTCTTTCCGAACCGTCCGAAATGGTAAACTCCTATTACAATATTCACCTTTAATTCGATTCTTTTCTTCTTTATATATGTTCTACTTATGCTCTTCTTATATTATTATTACTATTATCTTCTTCTTTTATGTTTTATGATTCCCTTTATGAGCCTGGCCGGGCTAAAAACCTTATTATTATATGATCTTTTTTCTTACCGAGTAAATTAATTATTTCCCTTTTTTCTGCTATTTTTTTTATATTGTACAATCGTCTCTTTTTTTCTTTTTCTTTTTCTTTTCTTTTTTTTATACGTGTATTAATAATAAACCTCTCTTTATTGAATTACTACCAATCTCTATTCTTATTTACATGCATACATAGTACATAAGGGTAAAATAACTAGCGTTATGCTAATTATGCTGCCCGAAAAAAAAAAATCCAGGTAAAGCTTTGTCTGTTGTTGTTATCCAAAACCTTAATTATGCAGTTTTAATTGGTATTCAATTGTGATAACGTTCATGCAAATGCCAATTCAAGCAAAAACAAAACAAACTCGGTTTCCGTGTGACTGCCCTGAGTAAAACGTAGTTTTTTTCCTTTTAAAAAGAAAAACGTTTTCTTCCGTATTTTACAGTATTTAAATGAGTGCTTACGGTGCAGGAAAAGCTGTACGTACATAAAAACATGGTTTATGATATCATGACTTTTTAACCCTTTATTTTTATTTTAGAAAGATACAGATTTCAGACGAACCTGGAATAAAGCGGAATATGCAGCCAAGGGAAAAGCTCGTGAATCCCGCGATCGTCAAGCAGAACAGAATGATGAACGTAGAAAACTTGGTTTACCACCTTTAAAACCTCGTAAAGAATACAAGGAAGATGATACCAGTAAAGAAGCCTTAAAAGCTCGTGAGGAACGTATCAATATTGAACAAAACGTCGGTAAAATTCAAGTTGTGCAGGCTGCAGACTCGAGGAAACAACCCGGTTTTTATTGTAAAGATTGTGATGTTACCATTAAAGACAGTGTTACTTATATTGATCATTTAAACGGAAGAAAGCGTAAGAATTATATTGTTGTCACAAAAACGAAAAAAAAAAAACGAAATTCTAACGTAATGTATTAGATTTAAATAATGTTGGTATTTCTAACAAGGTAGAAAAAGCTGATTTAAGTTCTGTTAAAGAACGTTTAGCTTTATTAAAGCGAAAGAAGGAAAACCCTCAACAAGAAGAATATAGTAAGTTATATATTACCATGTGGATAGTATAATTACTGACAAGTATACATGTATAGACTTGGATGAAAGGTTAGCTTCGATAAAGCAACAAGAAGAAGAAGAAAGACAAAAGAGACGTGAAAAGAAGAAGCAAAAGAAGGAACATCATAAAAAGAAGGAAGATGTAGGAGGGGAAGATGAAGATGATATGGCAAAAATGATGGGATTCTCTGGATTTGGATCTTCCAAGGCATGATTTATTATTATAATTATTGTTATTTATGTTGAAGAGGATTCTTTTCCAAGTGTAGCTAATTGATCCAAGAATTGATGAGGAGATAAAATATCTGTAGAACCATATGTAATCTTTCTTTTGTTGTTATTTTGCTATTAAAAACGTTAATTATTATCATTATCATCATTGATCCCGTATATATACTTACAGTAGCAAGTTCTTGTAAATTTTGGTATTCTACGTAATTACCACCGCCTACAACAAATACAATGGCTTCTTGGAAAGTCACCTTATGTTGGCGTGGTGATCTCGAGTTTTTACTGACTTTGGGATCAAAGTAAAGATAATCACTTGCTTTGGATACTTCGTTTTGAGGTGGTGTCATGATATCAGATACAATCTTACTAACAACTAGTTCTCTACGAGTTGGTAATAAATTCTTTACGCCTGATAACAAGTTTTCAAAACCACCGCCCAATCCACCTTCTTTTAACCTATCTGAAAGCTTATTACCAATACTACTGAATCCGCGGAATAAATCGTTTTGAGAGAATCCAGTCTGAGGTTGAGGTGGTGATGATATCATGGAGGTCATTCTCATTAATGCACGTACACTACATATAGAAATGTCAGTAAAATAGAAAAATAGTATGCCTATTATGAATAGTATTACGATTTAATATAATGTAAGGGCTCAACATCACAACCAGCTTCAGAAAGAGCATTTTCATATGCTTCCATATCTTCTTTTGAAATCTCTTCTACAGTTGAAAGATAATATATCAAGAATAATCTCATTTTATCTTCAGGATTCTTCTTTTCCTCATCACGAATTGTTTCCAATAAAGTGGTTTTATTCTGTCTAGTAATACTTTCTTCAATTTGAAAAAAGTTGTCCAATTGTCTATCCTTGATATCGTTCAATAATGCAGTGGCAATATTCATGTGCATATCCAAAGTTGCTTTTCTGGCTGTTAATTCGGGTAAAGCACTAATAGCAGACTTTAATAATTTGGTATTGGAAGACATGTCAATATTTCCAACATCCTCTAAAGTAGAAACACCACTAGCACCTGTAATCTCTGCAGCATCTCTTTTATATTTGTTTAATTCAGCATCAATATCTTCGGCTACTTGAGGAAATGGGCTAGATGCGTTCTTGGCCCAAAAGAAATCCTTGTTATCAATATCATAACTTCTCTTCTTTCCGGTTTCATTCGCTTCAACTGTAATGCGATTTAATTTCATTGAAAGAACGTCATGAACTAAAGCTTCATAAGTCCATGAATGACTCAACATGGGAGTTAAATCCATACTTCTATCTAATAAAATTAACACGGGTCTTTGCAAGTTGGAATTGTTGTTATCGGAGAACAAGTTGGTTCTACTGTTCATTACATGGTCACGTAATTTACTGTCCAATTTATTAGCGACAATCTCGGAAGCATTTCCACGAGGACAACGAATGATTGGAATAACACCCATTGTAACAATAACAGAAAATAGCGCGTTTACAGTCTTATCAACGGTTTCGTCAATCAAGGATTCAGTTGCTTTAGGGTTATTCAAGTTGATAAATGTTTGAGGTTGGTTCAATGAAAAGACGTTGGGGTTTGTACAGATAAAGTTAAGATATTGATCGAAAACTTGGTTTACCATATCTGAAGTGTTGTCGGTAATAGTTGTAGTAGCAAATTCCTCTAATACAGGACGAGGTATAGTTGAACAGAAATTAATGTAGTATGAATCATATAAATTACGATTTAAATCCTATATAAAAGTGTGTTTAAAAAGACGTTTTTCTTTGTAAACTGGTATTTTTTCTCTGTTTACCTCACAAATCTTTTTAATATTTTCAGAAGTAGGTTCTACAAAATAAACTGCTGGTACATCTGGTAATGGTGATCTATCTTGAGATAAAAGCCTGTACATATAAAATACTCCATTAAGTTTCGCTTCACGACACTTTGTCTTGCTTTGACTTACATGTGAACTGTAATACCGTTTTCACGAAGATCGTTAACGCGCATAATAGAAGAGATAATATCTTGTCCAAACTTGTCAAAAATTAACACCTTCCAAACAACGTTTTCTGGGCTACCAACTGCGCTAGTTGATGGTCCTTCAGGTGAATTCAGATGAAGCATATTTGCAACAGCAGCTATTTTTTTTTAAAAAAAAAAAAGAAACGTTAACAGGTATACAAAGAGAGTGTACTTTCTACATATTTACCATATTGTGCTGTACGTAGAGTGTGTGTATCTACAGCGGGAGTAGTGTTTATTTGATTCTGCATATCGTGTATTCTAAAGAGCAAAAGATAAAAAAGACCCTTTAGGCGAATGGAATAACCAATAAAACTAATAATCGTGCCAAAAGTGTGGTCGTGACCGCAATTTTAGCGGACAGTTAAAAAAAAAATGGACCTTTTTGTTCTGTGTGAACACAAAGAATGAGGGCATTTCTTAAATAATAAAAAACAGAGTAGAGAAAATTTATTAAATTGTAATACATAAGTAAGTGATAAAAAAATAGAGAGTGTGACGAATTGTTTTACAGAGTGAAAAGAAAGAGGGGGTATTTTTTTTTCTTTTCTTTTATGGGTCGGGAGGAATCATTTGAGGAATCCAGTATTGCTGGATACATGCAATAGCACCAATTAAACACACCATGAAAAGAGAGTGTAAAATAGTTCGTCGCAAGATTTTACCTTCTTGACCTTGTAAACCAATAGTGGAAACACCTGTTGTAAGATTTTGAGGCGAAATCATTTTTGATGTAACTGCACCGGTCGAGTTGGTAGCTGCCATTAAAACGGCTGATAGACCAAGCTCACGGGCTGCAACTACTTGCAAGTTACCAAACAAGGAATTGGCAGAGGTGTCACTACCGGATAAAAAACAAGCTAATATAAACAGTTAATAAGACAGGTTCAAGTAAATTAAATCAAAGTTTCAACTTACCAACCCAACCGAGCCATGCTGATAAAAAGGGAAAGGCTTTACCGACAGAAGACAATGTTAAACCGATAGTGTAAGCAATACCACTGTAGTTATAGAGATAGGCAAAGGCCATAATAAAGGAAACTGTGAGATCAGGATAAAAGAGTTGCTTTCCGGTTCGTTTAAGAGCAATCCAAAACACGCGAGGGTGAGATCCGTTCCATAATACAAGACCGGCAAAGGGGATGGCAGAGACTAGAATAGCTGTACCTGTAGCTAAAGGTTCAAAGTTCCAAATAGCGTCGTATCTTTCGCCGTAGAGTGTAATATAGACTTCTTGATGAAGATGAGGCCACTCTACTGCAATTCTTCCATATTGAGGAAGTTTGGCAAAGGTCCAGCTATGTATTAAAAAAAAATTAGGGGGACTTTTTTCTGCATATTTTCTCTGTGTTTACTTACATAATGACAACACAAACAATAAGCACCCATGGACTCCAAGCCAACATAATCTCACGAGCATTAGGTTTCACTACGACTGCTTTGATTGGCATATTTTCGTTTTCCTTTGCTGCTGCTTCGCTACCTTGTGATCCACCATCTTCAGTTTCTACTTGTGTAGCGTCCTTCTTCTTTGCACCTTCTGTTTGAACCTTTCCGAACGAATCATCTTGTTGCTCATTGATAGAAGAGCTTTTATGGCTAAGGTTTTCTTCATCGGGGGTGTCGTTTTTAATGGGTACTAAAACAGCTTCGAATTCAGGTCGGTATTTAGGTTTCCAGAATTGAACAAAGCCAACAAGTGCTATTAAAGATACAAGACCAGCAATTAAATCAGGAAGTTCAGGTCCAACCAAGTTTGCAAAAACACCCTAAAAAAAAAATGTTAAAAAAAAACCCCCCCCTCCACACCAAATTATTCCATGAAAAAAAACTTACTTGAATTACAGAAAATGAAAGACCTGCAACAAGAGCAGCTGGCCAACATTCAATGAAACCAGCTCTAAAACCAGCATAAAAGGTTAAAACGTAAATAGGAAGAAGCAAACTTAAAAGAGGTAATTGACGACCCATCATAGCAGAAAGGCTCATGACGGGTAATCCAGTAATGGTAGCTAAAGTTGTAACGGGAATACCTAAGGCACCAAATGCAACAGGTGTGGTATCAAAAATTAAAGTGTATGTTAAAGCATCGGAGGGATCAAAACTATTAATAGATTATAGTTAGCTCTTTTTCGATTTATCTTGGTCTTTTATTACCCTAATGAGACCATTAAAGATGAACAAATAGCACCAGGAATACCAAACCCAGCAACACCTATTATGTTATTAGTATCTTGCAGTTGGAGGTTTCATATAAAGTTTTTATTTAAATACCTTCTAAAAGAGCACCAAAACTATAACCGATAATCAATAAAATGATACGTTTGTCTGGTGGGGTATAAGTTAACATCCATCTACGAAAGTACTCGAATAAACCAGATTCAACTGTAGTGTTATAGATGAACATCGCGTTTACGACAATCCACATAATTGGCCAGTTTGCAAAAACAATACCGTTTCCGATAGATTCGAAACAATATTTTGCTGGCATATTCCAACCGAAAATCGCGATAAATATACTAGTAAAAAAATAAGAAACTCAGGTTTTTTGTTATTTGATGTGTGCAGCCCACTTACCAAACAATAAGCCCTGAAAGAGACGCTAGATGCGCTGGAATTTTGAATATACCCAGCATAACCAGGACTAGAATAAGTGGTAAAAGGCCCACGAAGAAAGATCCAATCAAACTATCGCCGATTGGAGCCAAAGGTTGAACGAATAACCCTTCAAACTGGGGACCAGTAGGCATTTCTGGTACATTAACCATGATGAATTTTTTTATTTAAAAAAAAATACGAATATATTAAAGTAAAGAGAAAAAGGGAAGATGGTATCTAACTCGAAAGTTTATATACGTTTAAACTGTACATGATATGCGAGTTTTTTTTGTTACTGTATGACCGAATTACACTGTAAGTGAGAAAAAAATAAGAGCAAAGTATATCATTTGAGAAATAAAGGTTTGAGTGTGGGGAAATAATGCTTGGAGTGGTACGAGTATACCTCTAAATGAGAATATTTTCCGGTATGGTTACAATCCCGTAGAATGCAGAACCTTATCGTATTCCTATCAAAAAAGGAACCTTTCACCATCCCCCCGCATTTTTATGTCCTTCTTCTAAAATACAATACAATGCTTAGTATACATGAAATAAAAAGGGTTTTTTATATTTATAGAATATATCTCGAGACGCGAGCGTGCATTTTTTTTTATTAACGCACAATTAAAATGGCAAAGAAAAGAAAAAAAAAAGCTTATTGGTACTACCGAAAATAAATAAAAAAAATCAATTTTGTTGAGGACAGATGACATGCGACTTTACTCTCGTGAGAATAGAAGGGCTGGTTGGAAGCCTATATTATTAGGTTTTGAAGTTAGCGATTTTCCCCTTCCAAAAATAAGAAAACTTTTTTTTTTTAAAGCACTAAAGCGCGATCCGGATTGGGGTAAAAAACGCGAAACGTATTTTATTTGCAGTACAATTTCCTTTTTCTAAAGCTTGAGAATATTTTAGAGGATAGTTGTATACCCATGATTTTTAATGAGGTGATTTTATTATTTTGGTGCATGATACGTAATACACGTAGTCATTAGTGATATGTACATATTTTTAGCTTCCTCGGATCGAAACTTATTTTTTTTTATAGGATCAATGTATCTACGATAAAGTTGTCCCTCTTTATCTCCCTCCGTTCCGAATGATTTATGAAGGGATTTTTTTCAAAATAAAAAGAGTGGCTATTATTCCTAAGAAATAAATTATGGTCGCAACAGTTTGTACCTTGAATACCCAACAATTTATTTACTTTTTCTTGATCCGATATATGTCACGACTGTATAGGTAAATTTATTACACAAAAGTCATTTATTTGGAATAGTTCAGCGATCCCAATTGACTCTATAAAGACTAAGCCATTTTTTTTTGTTAAAATTCTATTTGAAATACGTTCGCATTTCTTGATCTGGAGTAAATTTTTTATTTTAATCAGGGTTATTTTATCTATAAAGTACGCATATTAGCGAGCTTCTAATTACGCTGAAACAATGCAGTTAAAATGTTTTGTGATCACATAAAAAAAACAATTGTTATGATAGTCGTAATTAATATTGGAATTTTCTCGGATGGTTAGAAGGTGATACGAACTGGGGTTACATTGTCTTAGATGACCCTCTCATTGAAGTATTGAGAACAGGGGCCTATCAACGAACTAGTCTGTGTGAATATATAAGAATAAGAGTTTAAACTATAAGCCGCAATCACCATTTTGCAAAGATTTTCTAGTATAAGCAATAGCATATGAAAAATCAACAAGATAGTTACTGTACTTCAAAAAGAAAATATTAACTTTAATAGTGTCTATTTTATTTGTTATGAGCCAAGCCATTGTACTATTATGAATGAAAGAGCACTTAGCTAAAACAATGCTTGTAATTCTTGATTTGACTGTTGACTGGAACAGCAACCAGCCTAACTGTAAAATTTGTTTTGATGCGGAAAAGACAACAAGTGATAAAAAAATAGGAGAATAAGATAAAGCTAATAGTACGTACAGATAGTTAATGTGTTTGTAAATAAATAATTTATTAGTGTACTAGGTAATAAGGTAAGCATATAAAGTAGTAAAAGCATTTTAATCTGCTTTTTCCGTCTCAATTTCATTCTGCGAATTAACAATTGGGTCGTCTACGTACCGTACCCATCTATGACCCACAATACCATAAGCCAATACCACAACAAATGCAATTAAGGGTATAACAAAAGAAATATTGACATTGACATTGTCATGAATTACTGCCTGAATAGGTGGAAGAACAGCACCACCAGAAACACCCGCAATAACTATTTTTTTAAAAGGATTATTAACACCACTGTTATACTTTTTTTTCCCCTCTCAACTTACTAAATGCAGATCCTCTCTTATGATTTCTTCCTAAATCTCTTGTACCTAACGAGAAAATGGTAGGAAACAGAATACTTTCAAAGAACATAAGCGCTAATAATGCATAAGTCGTACTCTCTGTCTTCATCGAAATGACAAAAATATTCGAAATGATGGCCCCAATCGAGAAAAATATCATCAAATAATCGGCACGATATCTACTCATTAACCCAGCGCCTATAAATCTTCCAATTGTAAAACATCCTTGACCAGCAGAGAGTAAAATGGATCCTCGAGAATCGGGAAAGTGACCAACATCACTAGCATAAAACATAAACATCGAAGCGACAGCAACTTGAGCACCGGTATACATAAACTGTGTGAATGAACCCAATAATAAGTGAGGGGAAAGCAATGATGCACGACGAACTACTTCGCCAGTTTCCGCTGCTTCGGCAGCCATAAACGCTTCTTCGTCTACTTCAGGGATATGAGCAAAACAAAATATAACACCAATGACAAATACACCTGTGTAATTTAATGCGTGTGAGTTTGATACTATCTCGAAATTTAATATACTGTTTCCCTTACCGCAAGCTACTCCGATGTAAGTCCATTTTACAGAATCTAACGTATTAGAGGAAGTATCACCTTCATCTCCTCCGAAAAATGCATATGAAGCAATAACAGGAGCAATTGTGCTTGCGAGACCGTTAAAAGCTTGAGCCGTATTGATACGAAGTGAAGCATGTTTTCTTGACCCAATAATTGTGATATAAGTATTGGCACCTAATTTTTTTTTTCAAGTTAGATTGTGAATATACAATACATGCGACTATAAAATGTTACAATTTTCTAAGGTGGCTATGCCACAAGCAATAACAAATAAGGACCCGACAAACCCTCCAAAACTCAAGTTTGTAGCAGAAGGATAGAAGCACAAGGCACCAATGACATATAACGAAAGACCAAAAATAATTGCTTTCTTGTATCCGAATCTTTTTGAAATCATACTCGCACTACAATCCCCACGTTACCTTATTTTCTTTAGATCGAAAACTTTATTTAATTAAAAAGAAAAACTTACGGTATACTGAAAATAAAGTAAGCACCAAAGTACGCTACTTGCATATAAGTAGTTTCTGTCGTAGCTAATTTTACAGTATACATTTAATAATACTGTACTCGTATGGGTGTAGTTTACTTACAAATACCAAGTACATTTTTAAAATGTTTATTTAAGGTGTCAAGAAGTCCGTAACTAAAACCCCACAAAAAGAAAAGCGTTGTAACCAAGATTCCAGGAAGAAGATAACTGGGTTGCTTTATCGTATTACTTTCTTCATTGTACGAGTCTGATACGATTACATCTTTATTCTTCTTTTTAAATAATTGCATACTTTTAATATGATTGGATCGAAAAATAAAAATTAAAGTAAAAAAAAAGAAAAAAAGAAAAAAAAAGAAGGACGTTAGTATATGCTTTTTATATATGCTATCCGTTTTTGTCTGTCTCTTTTTTTTTTTCACAGTGAATATATTTCGGGTTGAAGTGAATTAAATCATGGTTTTTTTTGTCAAAGCAGCTGATGAACGTTGCGTTACTAGTTGGTTTTTAACTCACACGTTAATTTTAGAAAGTATAGACGTTTTATGATGACAGCAATGTACTACGCGTTTTAAGCGGCAGGTAGTAAAAAAAAAAGAGAGAAAAAGAGTTGATTTATATAAATTGATCCTTTTTTTTTTACTGTTTATGTTTTTATGTACGTATATGCACCATACCGCCTTTTCCAATCACCTTTATTAACAAAAAATCTTATGATGGTATCATGTGTTTTCGAGGAGTAAAAAAAAAACGGGGGTAATTCAGTCTGATTCCTTTATAATGCTTGTATACAAGACTTCACAAAAATGTTAATGAAGTTGATTCGTACGGAGAATAACTTTTGCTGTGAGAAGATATTATGTAATCGTGTAACTATGTAAAAATAAAGTAACTCATTATGATTTATTAAGGAATACAAAGTATATAAGGGAATAAGTAGAATATTGTTTTTATGCAGACATTTTAGTATGCTACAGACTCGTCAGCCTCTTTGGTTTCTGTGGGAGAAACTTCGACAATTGGGTCATCAACGTATCGAATCCATCTATAGCCTACGAGACTATAGAAAAGTACAAATGTAAATGCTGCCAACGGGACAACAAAAGAAACGCTCACATTGACTTGCTCGTGAACTACGGCTTGAATTGGAGGGAGAAGTGCACCACCTGATGTACCCATAATAACTATGTAAAATATCGAGTGTTAGGACACTTTTATATATAAAAAGTTTTTTCTATGAATATATACTTACTAAAGGCTGAACCACGCTTATGGTTTCTTCCAAGATCCTTTGTACCTAAGGAAAAGATGGTAGGAAACAAAATACTTTCGAAAAACATGACTACCAATAAAGCATAAGTGGTAGTAGGAGTCTTCATAGTAATGACGAAAATTAAAGTTATAATAGCACCCGAAGTAAATGCAGCTAATAAATGTTCAGGGCGGAACTTTTTCAACAAGCCAATACCAACGAATCTTCCAATTGTGAAACATCCCAAGGCTACTGATAATAAAATGGAGCCTTTGGAATCAGAAAAGTGACCGATTTCACTAGAGTGAAATAAGAATAAAGAAGCAACTGCCACTTGACCACCAACGTATAAAAATTGTGCGATAGCGCCCAAAATTAAATGAGGTGACATTAAAGCAGCTCTACGGATTAATTCACCGGTTTCTTTTGATTCTTTAGCCATCAAGGCTTCTTCATTTACTTCGGGAATATGAGCGAAACAGAATAATATGGCAACAAAAAATACACCACATGCAATACCAATATAGGTCCATTTGACAGATTCCAAGTCATCGCCAGCAATGTCTTCTTCTGTACCTCCACCAAAGAAGGCAAATGATGCAACAATAGGTGCAAGAACACTCGCAATACCGTTAAAGGATTGTGCAATATTAATACGTAATGATGCGTTCTTTCTGTCACCAACAATTGTAATATAAGAATTTGCACCTAGTAAAAGAAAAAAAATAGTATAAATAAAGTGTGCGACAAAGAAAGAGGGTAACTTACATGTTTCCAAAGTACAGATTCCACAAGCAATAACAAACAGAGACCCTACGAAGCCACTAAAACTCAAATATGTAGCGGAGGGATAAAAACAAAGGGCCCCAATGACGTAAAGGCAAAGACCAAAAATGATGGTTTTCTTGTATCCCAGTTTTTTACAAATGTAACTTGAACTGCAAAAAAAAAAAAATAAGGTTAAAAAGATATTAGTCCGAAAAAAGAGAAAAAAACTTACGGGACACTGAATACAATATAAGCGCCAAAATAAGCTACCTGCATATAAGTAGATGTTGTTGTAGCTATAGTAGTAATACGTTAATATGCATGAATGCTCAATTTAGTATATATAATAACTTACAAATACCGAGCACATTTCTAAAATGTTTATTTAACGTATCAAGTAAACCATAACTAAAACCCCAAAGAAAGAATAATGTAGTGACCAGCGCAGCAGGAATAAAGTAATTTGGAGACTTGACTTGGCCATTTTCCTCCTCATTCATAGAAAACGTTTCTACTTTATCTTCATTTTTCTTTTTTAAAAAGTGCATCGTTTTTTGTTTTTACAATTAGAAGAATAAAGAGATAAAAAAAGAGAGGGAGAGAAAAAAAGACTTTATATAGATGACAAGATTTTTTTTCCCTGTCAATCTTTCCCCACAATATAATGCTTTTACTGCTGATGTTGTACGACACTGGGTAACTATAAGGGCGGGATAAGTTTGTGGTACGTTTACAGATTATATATCTAAGCATTTATCTCTTCATTCAAAAAGGCCATATATATATATATTATTTTTTGCAACAACAAATAAATAAAAAATGAAAGATACAGTAACAAAAATACAACTAGTATTTTCTAGCCAAATGCATTTATTTTTTCAAGCTGAAAAAAGAAAAGAAAAGTTGTGTTACTTTTAATACATCAGAATTCAATTTCGCTCACACGCAGGAAACCCCTCCAAGTCACGTCTAATTTTTTATAGATAAGGCGTGTAGTAAGCTAGGACAAAAAATCCGTCAAAGTAAAAAAAAAAAAATCTGCTCCCGTTTTTTTTCATATTAAAGACTACTATGTTAATGTGTATAATTTATGAAATATACGTTGTTTCACAAAATCAATATGTTGGTAAAGTAATTTATACAGACTATCTAGCATATCTTCGATTTGATGGAAAACATAATAATAGTTATATAGGTTGTTGTACATACTCCTATAGGTTAGTAATGATTGAACCTATGGTAGTGCTTGCATTTTACAACTTTGCCGTGGAACAGATTTTTCAAGATTTACCCGCGACCCACGCGCACCAGACATTTCAAAAAGGATTGCATCCGATGAGAATATCTTTAATGCGTTATTTACGTTCCATAATCATCAACCGTCGTAAGATTTCATTACAAGCACGAACAAAAAGATGCATATTATTAAAATTTTATGGTAACTAGTTTGTAACGCTTATAGAGACATTATATGATAAAAGAGCCTCTGTTTTATAATAGGATTTTTAGATTAAGTAAACCATTTTTTTTTTTTTCGTATGCTTTTTTTTAAGGGAAAAAAGGGAAGGATTACATTAGATCCCGTAAAATCCAGAGTTTTAAAAAAGGTAGAATCCGAAGATTTATCTTGATTTGGGAACTTGATAACTCTTTACTATGGTACCTTGAAGACGCACGAGATTCTGGTTTCGAAGAGATACAAGTATATTGTGAGCGTACAAGTAGAATGCCTCTGTCTACGAAAAAATATCTAATAAAAAAAATCATGCGCGGTATGTTCCTGAATTATAGAAAATGTCTATTAAGACACATGCCCTAGTAGGAAAGAATAAGGAAATTAAGAACTTTTTTCGACAGTGATATAGCTGTCAACTAGTTATTAAAGTTATTTAGCTTATATTAAATGGTATTAGGACGTATTGTCTTCACAAAGGTATTAATGAGCAACGTTATTTAAAACAAAGTGATAACAATAAAGGTGATAGAGAGAGAGAGAGGGCAGTACAATAAATCTTATGAAATAAAAGTTATATAAAGTGTTTGCTAGTAGCAGACCCTGAACATTCTTTGACATAGTAACTGATACTTCAAATTATCTGATAAAAAAGGAAGTATTATCTCATATATATGATCTATATACTCGTCATACTATAATTTATTATACAATATATACGGCCTCCTTAGGGACCACAGCCTAACATTTTTTTCTTGTTAATATAATAAAATGAATACGAAACTTCTACGTAAAAATGATGAAATAGATCACATGAGTTAAAGTGACTATTTCATCAGTCCAACGCGTATTTATTCATCTTTTTTTTTTAGACTAGATAAATCACCTCTTTTCCTCCTTTACAATGTATACCCACCAGCAAGTTTTTTTTTTCTATGCGTGTGGATCTCACGGACTTGTGCTATCTTATGTCCAGCGGTTGCTTTAGGAAGAACCGTATCGGTTTATACGAATATAAAAGAAAGCAAAACTCTAATAATAAAGGTACGTGTGCCCCCAAAAAAATGTCACGGATTTGCTTTTTGTCTCATTCTAATCCACGTATTTTTTTCTAGGAGAAGGAAGCCGACAATCTTTAAAGATCCCGTCTGAAAGGAAAGCTTTTCACAGCAAGAGGGGACTGTCAAAATTGTAAACAACGAAGAGGAGTCTGGAGCATCCTAAACGTATCAAAAGGAATAAAAGTTTGACTTCGTTCTCATTAGGCGAAGGTAGCCGATAGGCTTTAAAATCCCCTCTGAAAAGAAAACCTTTCATACCATGGCCTCCTTAGACTGTGAGCCCTTGGCGGAGACACTGCCTAAATTTTCCGGGCCATATGTTGTGTACATAGGTTATGTTTGGATAGAGTAGCCTGTAGTCACACAAGACAGCCTGTGGCGGATCTTTTTTTGAATAAAGCAAGAAAGTAAGGCCAAAGAAAAACGTTCTTTCAACGGTAAATTTGCGAAGCAAACCGCTTGTACTGTACGTAGTACTATGGTGACAAAGCTAAATCTACTATTGTAGGAAAGGCCCATCTAAACCATATTATTGCTACTACGAAATACCTTCCTTCTCAACTTATACCTACCATCAAATACCTTCCTTCTCAGCTTACACATACCATCTATACCCTATCATTCAAATCATGGGTCTCAATTGTCATATCTTCTCTCTCCCTCCGATCGATAAAAACCTCCATATCTTGCAAAATATTCGTTCTTTATCTTATCCCAGAACCTTTTTCGAGTTGAAGTCTGGAAAAATAAAACTCTTACTTGAAGGTTTAGAAATTATAAAGGTAAGCTATATAAGATGCAATTTTGATTTCGCCGACAATAACTTTTCGTAATAGAATGTCATGACAGACATGAAACGGCACGTCCATAATCTTCCTGGATTTCTTTCGGGCAAGATTTCCAAAATTGATATAAAAGGCAAATCGAAATTAATTGATAATCAAGACTAGATTTCTGAGGTCTTTTGGGACCAAACATGGTTTGACGAAGCTGAAGATATTCCTGACGCTGAAGATATTTATGCCTCTGAACCTGAGGATGAATACGAAGATGAATCTTCGTAATGTTATTTGATTGTTCCTCAATACTATTAATTTATACCATCCCTCATTTTTTATTCCGAAAGCAAAATTGCATAATAAATTTAGATAGCATTTTAGTTGCCCTTCCCCATCACACTTTTTTGCATCAAATCCTAGTTAAATTTATTTATTTTTGTATCTGTAAGATTATCACTTTATAGGCAGGGTTTGGAGACGAAGGTTGAAATAATCCTAAAAAAAAAGTATCAAATTTGAAGCTAAACAAGTGCCATTGTATTTTATCCGTATTCTAAAAAAAAATGCTTGAGTCAAAAGTAAACAGCGAGACAAACAGAGCGGGTTATCGTTATACAAACTTAAATAGTAAGCCGAATAACTAAAACTTTACTAGATACAATTTTAATGGAAAGTGATTATTTTTGACATTTTGTAAATGATAAGAAGGCTGTATTTTAAGCTTGTCTTTACAGACACTTTGTGAGGCAAGATGGGTATAGGAGCATATATAGTTCTATATAGTAGAGCGTAGAGAGCTTTTAAAAGTTTCGTATTTATTTTATCAGAAAAATTGATGCTGTGGCCTTTAAGAAAAACGTAATATATACGTCAAGTACGCATTTTTACATACTTGCTGCTCAAACTTGATCCACGCGAGACTCTTTTTTATGCGGCTAAAACGACCTCATAACATATTCCACGCTTTTATTTTGGCTGAACCTGTAAATAAAATGTTGTACTTGTGTAGCAGTGATTATCAGTAAAAATGTCGCGCTTTTCTTGTTAACTAAAAGAGGCAGGGAGTTTAGCCAATCATCGATTGTAAAGAATATATGCCTATGTTTCTTTAAATACACACTGTTGCATGAATAAACTTGTCTCTTTTTCTCTTTCTCTATTTATAGTTCCCTTGTCTAGTTTTTGCACTTTTTTTTTTTTTTTTTTTTTTCAGTGCGGAAGAAAAAATAAAAGGTCAATGAATTTTTTTTAAATTATTAGCATATTAAGAATTGGAAACAAAAGTACGCTTGTGTTATCTGGATCTTAATTAAATTTAGTTCGACATTTATTGACGACATTTTTTTTCTTAAAAAAAAAGGTCGTAAGTTCCAACTGTTTGGTATTGATGTTTTCTGATTTTTGACGCTGCTACTGCTATTGGTACTGCAGCAGCTGTAAACGCTTCTTTTGATCCGGGCGATCTTCTTTTGTCAGCTCATGACAATTGAACTCAGCACTTTATTAGGTGGAAAGGGGTGTTTGACGTTCAACAAGGTATCGACACTATACCTTATCATATAAGAAAACAAGACTTGTAAAATAAACGAAGGAGAGAGAGAGAGAGGAAATATATAAATGCGTTTTTTTTTAAAAAAAGATATAAAGGGGGCTACAGTACACATATACATTATGGATCGCGGAAAAGAGACGGTAGGGTAATTTAACCATAATAAAAAAGCTAATTTATGATAATAAAAAAGGAGAATCACAAAAACTGGCTATTGTTCAAAAGGTTTGATATAATAAACAATTATCCAGGTCGACGCCAAGGATTGTCGTTAATTGGGGTTTTTGCAACCTTGAAACTGACCAATGACAAATAAGCAAATAATTGGGCAACCCTGAGCACACACTTGAGGTTCTATTTTTGGAAAACTCAAAGGCTTAATTTGTGTTGGTCTTTTTTCTTCCCTTTTATACTTTTTTTTTTTTTTTTTTTTTACTTTACTACTCTTTTTTTCTTCAGCCCAAAAATAAAAATATGAGTGAAACGAATTCAACAGAGATTGGAACAAATTTAATAGGAGACACACATGGGTCCTTATACAAGATTATTGGAGTGACATTAGCTATTACAAGTGGTAAAGTATATACAATTTTGGGATTAAGTTAAAAGGTGACATGTGAATTAACGGCAATTTATTTTTAAGGTATATTTATTGGTAGTAGTTTTGTGTTGAAAAAGAAGGGTCTTTTACAAGCTACAGAAAAATCCGGTATGTATCATGTAATAACAATTTTAATTCATTTTATTAATTGTTTTTTTTTGATAGGTGGTGTTGCAGGTGAGGGGTATGGATACCTTAAATCTCCCATGTGGTGGAGTGGTATGATACTAAGTAAAGTAGTAGTAGTATTCTATCATTTATTCTGTATTCTTCAATTGACAATATTTTTGATTAGTGGTGGTGGGCGAAGCTTGTAACTTTGTTGCCTATGCGTTTACGCAAGCTATTCTGGTTACTCCTTTAGGGGCATTAAGTGTTGTACTATGGTAATATAAAAAAGAAAAATTATAATAGGATTATTCTAACAACATTTTTTTTTTGTAGTGCTATTTTATCATCCATTTTTTTAAAAGAACGATTATCATTCCAGGGAAAAATAGGCTGTTTACAATGTGTTTTGGGTGCAATTATTATTGTTATGCACGCTCCAGAACAAGGTGCTGCTGATACTTCAATTGAAACATTTAAAACACTCATGTTATCTGTCGGTAAGTAACGAAAATGAGTAAAAAAAAGGGAGAGGATCGTTAATCCCTATTATTATTATTGTTGTAGGGTTTCTTATTTACGCTACACTTGCTATTGTGATTTCATTATTTTTGGTGTTTTATTGTGGTCCTAGATGGGGCAAAACAAACATGTTGGTTTATATTAACATTTGTTCACTTATTGGATCTTTGTCAGTTGTATTCACTCAAGGATTAGGTGGAGCCATCGTGCACTCACTTACAGTCGAGAATCAATTTACGAACTGGTTTGTGTATGTTGTGTTGGCATTGACTTTAAGCACACTTGCTGTTGAAATCATCTATCTCAACAAGGCATTGAACATTTTTAATACAGCTGTTGTAACTCCAACTTACTACGTCATTTTCACGACGTTGACCATCATTAGTTCGATTGTACTGTATCGTGGATTTGATGCTTCGCCGGTCAATGTAATTACGTGTGTATTTGGATTTTTAATTATTTGTTCTGGAGTGGCATTATTACAGCAGCCAAAGAGTGATAAAACTACGGATAATGATGATGATGCATCTAGTCAAAATCAAACGGAAAGACTTTTACCTGCATTTGATGACGAAAAGTTTATGAGTTCATCAGAAGAATTGAACCATATTGAGGATATTGGGGGATCTTCTTCGGCTCATCGTGATGTAGATCATCATAGTTCTTCGGCTGTGAGAAGAGATTCAAGTTCACTCTGGCGCAGATCAAGAGGATCCATTGATTATGATTTTAGTCCACCTAATAATTCAAATGGATATACAGAGAATATTAGTTTAAATACAATTAAGCAAGGTAATTTATTTAAATGTGACAGGATATTTAAGACAAACATGTGATTAATAATGTGTTTGTAGAACCAAGAACGAGTAGACGTGCACAAGATTCACTTGATAGTATTAGTACAGCGAGATTAGGACTTGGTAAGAAGAAGAACCAAGATGATAATAAGGAATTAATAACCGATACCGATGACTGGACGGATGACCACATACTTTAAAAAAAAGAAAAAGAAAAGAGAGAGAGAGACTTCCTTTACCTTGTACATTACCTGTTTTTCTTTTTTTCTTTTTTTCCGTACATAGAATTTTAATAAATAAATAATAAATCCACAGAAAATACTACTATGATTTATTTTAAAGAGAGAAGGTGGTATATATAAAAAAAGGAATAAATAGTTTATATCGATGATTGAAGGATAGCATACATTTGCTTAACAGTTTTCTTTTGATCAGCAAATACTTGATATGAATCACCTGTTTGCGTATCAATGACGAAAGAGTTTGGTACGTACGTATCTTCATCCTCATTTGCTGGTTCTAATCGTGTTACATTTAATAAATTGATGGTGGAGATTGGTATTTTAGCCTGCAAAATATAATATAATTAATACTTGTAAAAATATAATCGCTCTTTTTCTTTTTTTTGTTGTTACCATTTCATCCTTGTAAAAGCATAGACTATCATCACGTATAATAAAGTATCTACGTTTCCAAAACTATATATTATATATAACGCGTGAGTAAAAAAGGCAAGAAAAAAAAAAGATCTCATCTTTTACCGGACTAGTCTTGGTCTGCACAGACGCAAATCCTGCCATTAAAACCTTAAAAATAAATGTATAACATAAATAAACATACGATTTGACTGGGCCTAGGCTTTTTAGTAAAAAAGTGTACCTGATTAATTTTGAGTTTGACTTCGGGTTCTGCCGCCATTTTCATTTCGGTTTCAAGTTCCTTTATAGGTTCTGACTTAATTTCTACTACCACAACTGGTTTGAGTTCCGGTTGGATTTCTTCCGGCTCTAAAGTAACAGCTTTTTCTGTGATAACAGCTAATTTTGTATTAATAATAGGTTCTTTGGCGATAACAGGTTCTTGTTCTGTGATAGGTGCAAGTTCATGTTTTACCACAGGCTGCTGCTTAACCTCTTGCTTTACCACAGGCTGCTTGACTTGTGGTTTTACTACTACAGGCTTAAGGTCAAACTTAAATTCTGTCGTCGATTGTCGTTTGACAAGCTCTGGTTTTTTATAGCTGTTCAATACCGACCGAACATCTTTTTGAATTTGATTTGTTTTAGGATGGTTTGAACCAGGAGTTACTTTTCTTAAAGTGACTTGAGGGAATATACCAGACTTTCTTTCTTCTGGTTTTGGTAATAAAGTAAAACTCTTTCTTGACTGCAACTCTTTTCTCACTGGAGTTTGTTGCTGCAGTTCTTGTTGCTTTTGCTGTTGTTTTTCTTCTTCGAATCGTTTTATTGCTTGGTCTCGTTTAAATCTTTCTTCTTGTTGGTCTCGTTGAAATTGTCGAAACCTTGCTTCTTCCAACTCTTTCTTTTTAGCAAGCTGTAATTGGAGCATGGCTTCTGTAGCGTCTCGTGCCTTTTCGTCAATATCAAAGTGGTCGGCTAAAGTAGATATAGAAGATTCGGCAAATGAAGAGGCAACCGAGGTAGGCGAGGAGGGTGTAGGTGTAGCAGTCATACGATCATCTTCATAAGAACCAGGTTCTTCTGTTGTCAGTATGCGTAAGTTTCTTTCGGACATGGGAGAAGGTGATGGAGAGGGTGAATACTGGTTTGATTTTCTTCTTCGTGTAATCACAGAAGATCTTTTGGAAACAGAGGACGGGCGGGGTCTGTTAGGCACTTGATTTTGGCCTAATTTTAATCGAGTACGAATGTTTGCATCGCTCATGTCGGATAAAGAAGAAGCTGTGAACTGTGCATGAGATAATTCAAGAATACCAGCAACTGATCTGCTATGAACTAATGCTCTAGCTTTTTTTTAAAATAAAAATGTTAGTATTACTAAAAAAAAAATCATACGAGGTTTTATTTTCGTTTGCTTGTTATGTACCTCTTCTAACACCACTAAAAATAAAATAAAAGTATTTATTATGCATATTCCGGTATTTTTTTTTTGTATGGTATTGTATTTTACCTGACACTATCAGGTACATAAGTAATGAGAATAAATCGATCGTCTACTCTAACAAAACCAAATAAAATTTCGTTGGTAATATGTTCACGAAATTCACTACGAAAAAAAAAACTTTTTGTTTAGAAACGAATACTATTTGCGCTATTAAAAAAAAAGATAGAACACCTTAGACCATTGACACCACTAGCGTATAAAGAAATTACATTTCTCGAGTCTTTATAACCGAGCAAAAGCCTTAAAAAAAAGGGGGGGGGGAATTTAATTTAAACAGTAATTTTTTGTAACTTTTTTTATTAGTACCAGTCGGTAGGCTCATCTTCAGTTATAGCAATATAAGCATTTAAAATGCGAGGATCATTAACATCACACATTTAAAAAAATAAAGTAGCAAAAAAAATAAAAAAATAAAAAGTAAAATATATGTATTAAAAAAGAAGAAAAAAGAGAGAAAAGGAAAAAGGAATATTAAATATTTTATTAGATACTCAAGTTTGAGTTCCACAGTGAATCAAGTATTACCTATTTCTTCATGTGTGAGCGTGTTTTTCTTTTTTGCACCAGGTTCGCCTGCGAATTAGTCGCTCGTTTAAAAATAAAAAATAGACATGGTTGTACACCGAGAATAATGTTCTTCTTGTATATTACGTGCGCTTTTTTTTTCTTTTTCTTTTCAAGTGTAATTGATTTTTGATCTTTAGCTGATAAAAAAAAAAAAACTAGTTAGTCAGTTTTTTTAAAGTTTGTATCGTACATGATCAACAAAAAGATATAATAAAGCTATCCGTTCTCATTATAAACAGCTACGAAATTAGACTAATAATTCACTTGATAAAATAGTTACTATTTTTAAGAAAATGACACAACTATTTACAAAGAACTCTAAAAAAACGCGTCCTTGAAAAAAAAAAAAAAAAAAAACTTGTTGACTTAAGTAATAGTAGACTCATGACATAAAGATAAAACAGATACAAGGAATTGTAACTAATTGATGTATGGTGAAATCTGTACTACACAGAAAGACTATTAACTGAAAAAAGATGTTGTCTGTCTCTTTTTTTCAAGTAAAAAAATAATTAGTTAGTAACTTTGGTCTGTGACAGCAAAAAAAAAAAGAAATGCCTTTGATGCATTGCAAATTATGCCCAACTTGCAAAAGACTTGTTACCTGTCTGTGATTAGTTACATGAACGTACATAAAAAGCCAGTGTAATGCTTCTTTAGTAAGTAGAAACATTGTATTTATCCCCTTCTTTTTTGCGCCGCTAATAATAAAAGTCTTTCTCATCTTACGCTCTTATATCATTTTTGGGAAATACATTTTATACAAGCTTACTTTTTTGATAAAAAAGAAGAGATACACGAGGTTTTTTATTGCTGTTGTATTTTTATAAAAAAGAGACAAAACGTGATTTAAAGTACGTTTTTATGTTGTCAAAATAGATCACATTGTTGCTTCTGCTTGTCATACATCATGCGTACACCAAGAATAACGTAAGCTATTTATTTTTGTTTTTTTTTTAAAAAAAAAGGATAAAAATAAAACGGAAAACATAATTTAAGTTGTATAATAGATGGGTTAATTATTAAAGAGGCATTGTATTGGTGGCTTGATTCGGATGGGATCTGCTACCCCGTTTTGCAGCACATGGAACTGACTTTCAAACACGGGCTTTTGCCGAATATATCCATAAACCAATTGACACTCTATTTTAGTGTTCTAACAGTGTGTAATGATGTTACAACTATAATAGCAATCATTTATTAGCATATAAAAAGCATCATACACAAGAGATTATACAGCCAAGATGATGGAAACTTGAGTTTTCTCAAAAATAGTAAACGTCTGCTTTTGAAAAAAATTGTCGCGAGTTATTTTTGGCAATTTGTTGTAATAGCACATTAATTTTAGCAAGATGTTTCAAAAGAAAGATACCAGTTACGAAATAATGGGGCTAAAAATTCATCAGAAAGTGATATACTTTCGACAGGATTTTAGGGATTCCATACTGTCAAAAACCCAGTTCGAAAACCTGGTGAGTGTATCTTTCTCTATTATTGCTATATTTAATACGGATTATTCTATTAATAAGAATAATCACTCGGCTAGCTTTAATGATGACCAACGAAGAGCCGAAAGCTATTGTGTCGTATGTCCGGCAGGAGTATATAAACACACGTATGAAAATATAGCTATGAGCTACTACACTTCAATTACAATACATATTGAATAAAGCTTGTTCTGTTTTTTAATGGATTATTGATGATGTTAGTATTTCTCAAGAGTTAAAGCAGTTCCGAGCCTACTTATTTCACGAAAAAAAAAATACCGCGTAGCATATTTATTGTTACACTCAAATTAACTTTTCTTGTCTCAAGTAACACAAAATTGAGGCAAAAAGTATAAATACCTCTCTTTCGTTCCTGGCTTTAGATAATAAATCCATTCGTCTTCTATTATCAGTCTGGTCTTCATAGAGAGTTTTCATATATTGAGTAGTATGAGAGACATTCTTTCTCTATCGTAAATACCAATATCATCTTCATCTTCAAAATCTAATATCGAATAGCGAATTTTCAAAGATAAATACATTCTGATTAACTGTTCACCGCCTCATCAGAATCCTTCACCCAGAATTCGAAATTAAATACAACTCATCGAACAAGATAATTTACACTGTGGAAAAAACTTCTTAAAAAGCACTGAATGTTTTCAGCGATTTTCAGTATTTTCAGTCTTTTAGTGCTATGAGTTCCAAAAATATAGTAATGCCCCGTAATCCGCTTTGTAATCGACAGGGACAAAAAAAAAATACTGCAGGAGACAATTAACTACAAGTAATAAAATGGTAGCTCCCGCTTCTATAAAAAAAAACAAAAATAGGGAACTATTATTCCGAAATGCATAATCTTGAAGACACACAAAATTAGTATATAAATATCTATTTTTCTCTTTTTGTTTTCCCTATAATTAACTGCTCTAATTTTTATTTAGACAAAATACATTATAATTATATTTTGTCTCTTTTACTAACAAAAATCACACAACTAAAAAAAAAATAAGTTTTCACTTTCAATCATTTGAAAAACACAATGCTGTTCAAGTATTCGCTAGTAGCTCTTCTGTCTTTTTCTTCGGTTACAGTTTACGCATCCGCCTACAGCGGTTTCTATTGTAAAATAGACGGTTACTCTGTTTCTGGATGGAACTCTGAATGTAAAGGCGAAATTCAAGGCTGTGATACGGATGGTTATGAATGTAAATATTGTATGGATTGTACGAGCGCAGAGAGAGTGTGTAAAGCTGAAGGTGGTCAATTATGGAGGGCATCCATCTGGGAGTCATGGAGCAATGGTGACGGAGAAGAATTTAGTTGTAGTGAAGGAGAGAGTACAGCTAAACTTACAACTGATGACCTTGCTACAACAGGGGGCACTCCTGGAACTGCTGGTACTCCTGGCGCTCCTGGAACTGCTGGCACTACTGGAAGCGGAAGCTTTCGTGCCGTTGATGGCCTTCGTGGAGCTGATGGCGTTTCTGGAGCGGATGGCAGTTCTGGAATCTAAAATACGACTCCATCAGTTCCAATAACTAATACTTGTTTATAATTAAAAAAAAAATTAACCATTTACTATAAAAATCCTGGCACTTTTAATTATAAAATACATTTTTGCATTTGATTGTTATTCTAGTATATTTCTATTTTTGAAATTAATAGCATAGCTTATCTATCACAATGAGTTTGATGAAACTATAGATAAAAACTCCTTTGATCTTGTAATAGTAAGTATAGGGCAACAATAAATAGAAAAGTACGTCTAATTTGTACTATTTTTTCCCCCCTTTTTTTTTGCATGATTTGTTTCTTTGTTAGAAATAATTTCTCAGCAGGGTCGAGTAGCTACTACATTCGATTTTATTGAAAGTCGAGACGTCTATGTCAACTGAATTAAAAAAAAGTACGCTGTAAATCTAGTGTGCGAGCCATTCAAAAATCTTTATTGATTTGGCCAAAAAAAAAACATCTGAAAATTAAAAAAAAAAAGACATCAAGGCAGTGATTATTGTTTGGCAGCGTTTTTACGACGTAACATTGCAGCTTCTTTAGGGCCTAATTGCATACCATCAGCAGAAAAGTCTTGCTTCCAGAGCACTTCTTCAGCAAAAACTTCTTTTCCTAAAGTACAATTTTGCTTACAAGTATAAACAAAAAGAGATCCCCAATCTAAAGAATCGACAGCAATATGGTTGACACCAAGATAGTTCAATAAAGTAGACAATATTTGGAATTCGAAAGTACGAGGTCCTTTACAAAGTTCACAAGCAGGTATCGATGCAGGTTTATAGTTTTGTTGTACCCACAAAGGTTCACGCGTAGGCATATCATATTCAACACGATCGTAACGAATAACTTGGTCAGGATAAAGTTGAATTCTTAATTGAAATTGTAAGAAAACATCATCAACATCAACCTTTGTATCTTCCTCTGCTTCATCGCCTGCAAGTACAAGAGCTTTAGAGTCGGAAGATGGTTCATCTGGATTATTCTCTTTGAAAAATTCAGCTTGGCTTTCTTCTTCTTCAAGATCCTCGCCCTTTCCTTCAGGTTCGCTTACAATCTCCTTTTCTGTAAAAATACGTCCGGCACGAAGTTTATCAATTGCTTCTTGATCTTGTTCTGATATAGGCTTATTACAAAACTCTTTATGTCTGCACATATTCCAATCAGCCATTTGATGTTCACGAGAGCAATAAGCTGTTTTACCACATTTACCGCAGGCCTTAGCTCCTCCAAGACCACAAATTACACATTGTACAGGTGCTTTGAATGATTTAGGTGTAAACTCAACTTCCTCTTCTTCTTCGTCATCAGATTCGTTAGGTGGGGGATAATAAGGATTTTCCCGTGGCAATTGAGATCTAAATACTTTGAAACTATATGTTGCATATTAATATAATGTTGGATCAATAAAAAAAAACCAAAATTGATATTATTTTTACCTGCGAGTCCAGTCTTGCTTTACACAACCACCCTTCTTACAGCAAAATACGTAAACTGCTCTATGGAAGGCTTCTGCAGGTTGGTCTTCAGGTGTATACAACTAAAAAATATATTAATAAGAAAGGTTCCTATCCAAAAGTTATCACTTGTATATTACTTGTAATAATAAACTCATGGGTTGTTCACAGTTTCCACAAGTCACTTGTTCTGCAGTCAAAATAGTTTCAGGATTTAACCATGCCTTTATATTTAAAAATATCAGTACGTGTAGAACAAAACAAGCAAAAAAAAAAAAAATAACTTACGGGCTTTCCACCTGATTTATTAGGAAACGTCTCAGCAGTTAATGGAGTCTCAGGGTCTTCAGCATAACCAAGTTGAGGAGCATATTTATCAAATGAAAGAGCTTGGCTCAATTCTTTAGGGTCAAGTTCTGACACGTCGCTGTCTGTGTCGTTACCAGGTTTATTTGACATTGTAAGATTACTAGGAAGTGAAAAAAAAAAGTGTACTTTCCTTTTAAAAAGCCACAAGTAAATGCAACAAATATTTTAGCAAGTCACGCAGTGGCATGCATTGGATTTTCGATATGAAAGCTCTTTATGCATTAAGTTTGCCACATACAGATTTTTAAAAGAGAAGAGTGACAAATATTATCTCTTCATCAATATAGCATAATATGTAAATGTACGCTTTAGTTTATCATCACTGCAATACAAGTGATATATTTGTATTCTCAGACACATTTCTTCTAGTCTTACGAGAGAATGGTAAATAAAAAGAGCTTTCATACATGAATTTGTAAGGATAAACTACTTTCTGTGAAGGACTAATAACGGTGTAACATTAGTTAAGAGAACAGATGTAGGCTCGTAAAAAAATGTGCTTCATTGGATGCTTTGCTTTTCCCTTTTATTCCCGTGGTACTTTTTCGATTTTTATTTTTTATTAAGTACTTTTGAACATAGCCTAAATAAAAAAAAAACAAATGAGTTGAATGAATAGATAAAGCAAGTATACGTATAAATATTATCACCTTGTGTTTTTTAAAGAAAAGGGCCCAATACTTCATAACCTATTTAAAAAAAACGAGTAAGTCAAAAATCAAAGTATTACAGAAAACTTGTATATATGCATGCCTTAAAAAAAAGAGCCAAATACCTTGGTACTTATTCCAATCTGTGGTAGAGTATTAGTAAAATAAAAAAAATTTATTAATTTGTGCAAAAAAAAAATAGACTAACTTTCTTCCATCATACTATCATACATTATAAAAATTGATAAGTGTTTGTAAACAGTATTTTCATATAATTTTACTTACTCAAGTTGAAAGAGCTCGAGTGATTTCTTTTTAAATAAATAAAAACGTTAATATAAATTAGATTGATCTTTTTTTAAAAAAAACATACATTCTGGCGTCTTTTTGGCTGCCTGTCTTTCACTTTTCATAGCTTCCTGTAAAAGAAGGCCAGCTGCCCATTGTCTTTTACAACGATAAATGGCATATCCAAAGCCTTGAATTGCACCTTCGAGCTTAAGAGCATATTACAGTTTTAATTGCTCGGGAAACTGATTCCAAAAAGTGAAATCATATCCATCCTGCTTCATGTTAACTCTACACTCTCTAGCTAACGAGCGAAATTGAAGACGGATGAACTTTTTTTTGTTATTCAGACAGCTCTTTGTTAACCCCAGCACAGAGATAGGTGATCAGACTATCGATTTGCAAGGTTGAACTAGGCGTTCAGTTGTTACAAAAAATTTTAGTAAAAAAAGAAAAAAAAGAAAAACTTACGCTCAACATTATCATCGATTGAAACAAATCTTCCAGTCTACTAAGATCATAAAAGTTTCGAGCTCGTAAAGACGGTAGATCCTTGTATAGACTAAGTCCATTGCATAAATAGTCGTCTTAAATCCTAAAAACGCTAATGAGAAACCAATCTTCCTTTTTTTGTTAGGGACAAAAGAAAATACCTCCCACAAGCACACCGAAGACAGGAACATTGTCTCAATATCCTCTCGACTTTTGCAATCAGCTATCTTCATTAACATTTCCTTTTCACCTTTAGTTATCATAGGTTGTAAGCCAAGTTCTAAATCATAAGTGGTTTCTTTGAGACACTTTTTAAATCGTCGTGCAATCCTGTCCTCCGTTAAGTCTAAATATCCACCATTACCAAATTTATCGCATAGAAATGCTATTCTTTCATTAGGTGTCATATTTTTTACATTATCGATGAGAGCCGCTTGACTGGATTGTTCGTCTTGTTGATATTGTCGATCTTGTTGCTCTTGTTGGAATCTGTTTATGGCGTCTTCATCCAAAAGCTGTCGTTTATGGCTTGCTACGTTTAAAAGTTTCTTTATCTGGGATGAGGTACATATTTTATAAATGGATTGTCGCAAAGAATCAATTTTCTCTTAATCTTCTAAAGTGCTGTTAGCGCGTCGATCCTTGTAGTTGTCAAGACATTCTTTTAAATACAAATCGCCCAATTTTTCCAAGTTGTTTTTGGTGGGCTCAATCACAAGTTGGTGATCAATGAGAATTCTCAGGACAGTTTCGTATTTCCACCCAGAGATAGCGTGGTTCGTTAAGTAATCAGCAACAATTTTACAGATCGAATTCTTGTCCTCCTCTAAATTTAAAGTGTTGAGAATTTTTCGTGAAAAAGGTGCAACGATTCTACACAACGCCCATGAATCAATTTTATGCGACGCGGACGGTATAAATTAATAGTACCGAGGAACAATCAAATAACATGACGAAGATTCATCTTCGTATTCATCCTCAGGTTCAGAGGCATAAATATCTTCAGCGTCAGGAATATCTTCAGCTTCGTTAAACCATGTTTGGTCCCAAAAGACCTCAGAAATCCAGTCTTGATTATCAATTAATTTCGATTTGCCTTTTATATCAATTTTGGAAATTTTGCCCGAAAGAAATCCAGGAAGATTATGGACGTGCTGTTTCATGTCTGTCATGACATTCTATTACGAAAAGTTATTGTCGGCGAAATCACAATTGCATCTTATATAGCTTACCTTTATAATTTCTAAACCTTCAAGTAAGAGTTTTATTTTTCCAGACTTCAACTCGAAAAAGGTTTTGGGATAAGATAAAGAACGAATATTTTGCAAGATAAGGAAGTTTTTATCGATCGGAGGGAGAGAGAAGATATGACAATTGAGACCCATGATTTGAATAATAGGGTATAGATGGTATGTGTAAGCTGAGAAGGAAGGTATTTGATGGTAGGTATAAGTTGAGAAGGAAGGTATTTCGTAGTAGCAATAATATGGTTTAGATGGGCCTTTCCTACAATAGTAGATTTAGCTTTGTCACCATAGTACTACGTACAGTACAAGCGGTTTGCTTCGCAAATTTACCGTTGAAAGAATGTTTTTCTTTGGCCTTACTTTCTTGCTTTATTCGAAAAAAGATCCGCCACAGGCTGTCTTGTGTGACTACAGGCTACTCTATCCAAACATAATCTATGTACACAACATATGGCCCGGAAAATTTAGGCAGTGTCTCCGCCAAGGGCTCACAGTCTAAGGAAGCCATGGTATGAAAGGTTTTCTTTTCATAGGGGATTTTAAAGCCTATCGGCTACCTTCGCCTAATGAGAACGAAGTCAAACTTTTATTCCTTTTGATACGTTTAGGATGCTCCAGACTCCTCTTCGTTGTTTACAATTTTGACAGTCCCCTCTTGCTGTGAAAAGCTTTCCTTTCAGACGGGATCTTTAAAGATTGTCGGCTTCCTTCTCCTAGTTGACTAATAACAAAGTCGAAGTCATCATCATATTGGATGCTAAACTTGGATTTAAGCTCGAGTACCATCTTTTGATACAAGCTCATTTCAATTTGATACCGCTTGTTTTTAAATGAAATAAAGTAAATGCCATTCAAAACCCTATAAATAATATTACAATGAATCTAATATGAAACATTTGTTATAAATAGTTGGCACGAAAACTGCTTACAGTTCATCAATATCGCTACTAAACCGATTTCCTTTTTCACCGGTCGTGACACATTTGTCCCTATATTCCCAGAGCACCCGACTGATGTCATTGCCATCGATGTACCACTTTAATTTATTCTGTCAATATATGGATATTAATTTTTTTTTAACCTTTAATCATACCCTGATTGGATTATCGATTGGATCATCATGTACGTTACGTCCTCCCAGATACTGGATGAGCTAATAAAAAAGCATATTTAGGATTAAAATGATATAAAATTATAGTATGCACATACTCTCTTTTGTCTTTTGCCAACTTCTTGCTGCTGAAAGAATTATTGTAAGACACATGACATTAGTTTAGAGTTTCATAATTATTTATGTCCTTGTAGCTTACCATCTCACTATTTTCTAGTTAAAACATAGCATTGGGATGGCCAGAAAGTTGTGTTGGCGCAATGTGATTTCTGCCCAGTGCTCTGAATGTCAGAGACAATACCCGCTTCAACCTCTTGGTTTCGTTTCATATGAGGATTAAAATGAAATACGTTACCGCTAAATGAACAGTCCGAACCATAGTTGACGGATTGACTGAAAGTTGGTACATGCTCTTTATTTAACTTCAGTTTTTTTTGGGAATTTAGTAAAGAAATAAGTTTATAAGTGCTTCACCTCAATAAACCTACCTTTGCTTTGACTCTCTTTATTAATTCTTTCACGTATCTTTCGATATCGTCATCCTTATTATACAGCAAAATGTCGTTAAGACACACCAGGTAAGTTTCTCTTTGCTTTGATTCCTTTTGAGGTTTGTCGTTATACTTGAAATAAGCGTTAAAACCCCAGTCAGACAAATTATGAGTTGCAAAAAACTTTAGCACTGGTTTCAATGGTAAGGTAATTCTTGTGTTTAGGTTAATCATCTTGCAAGGAAAAGAGACGACTTTTTTTTTCAATAAGAGCTGAAACTTTCACGAACGAAGAAGTCACTTTACTAGGTGTTTTTTTGTTTTATAAATGTTGTCAATTACAAGGTATAAGTGTTGTCAATTACCAGGTAAAGGCAAACGATTTGAGACGCCATACTTTTTTATGGCCCCCTCAACGTATTTTTTTTTTACCAGCATCTCAAAGGGAATCCTCCTCCTCCGACTTCTTTCATCAGCACAATAACCAATGACTTGGACTAGCATTAATTGCTTATCGACAACCCGGAAAGCCTATCGAGGAACTTAGGAAGATAGAAGCGCCTCGTCTGCTTAATCTACATAACTTGAACTCTTTCCAGTACTGACAATTTTAATGAGTCTGTTATTTTTGAAAAAGCAACACAAGAACGGTGATTGTAGTCTGTGTCAATAGACTGTTAGTCGTAAATTTCGATTGAAAGAAAATGCTACGAAGTTTTGGTTAACGCTTCTCCTTTGGTGGTGTCAACTTCGTCTTCGATACTTTAGGGAATTAATAAATAGGCTTCTCGTATACATTTTGTAATATCTACAACTCCATTTTTTTTTAAAGAAATAAACCGTGGTTTCTGCAACTTAATTATCAATTTTACAGAACAGTATAAAACGTTCCGCTTTCAGACATTACTAACAATACTGTTAAGACGGGAAAGCAGCATGGCCATGTATCTTGATTGTACACCAGCCAGAATTGTTAATAAACTTGACCTGAGCGATACCGCCGTTCGCGGTATAATAAAATAATACCGGGAGGAGGCCCAAAAAACTGCCAAACCGCGTTCAGGACGACCAAGAATTATGACTGAAAGAGACGAACGCCTTCTTGAGATCTCTTCGCCCGGAGCCAATCAAACCAATGGTCGTTCATCAGCAGAAACTTGCACTGGAGGATCACATGTTTAGCATGGGGATAATTAGGAAATCACTTGCTCTAAGAGGTTTAAAGTCTTGTGAAATCTTTTTTGTCAACTCGCAACAAATTAAAAAGGCCGCAATGGGTACTTGACAGGTTGAAATTGTTGCATACAGGCTCTGGTCCATACAGTTGTTATATCGTTGCTGTTTTAATAATGTATAAAGTTAAGTCGGCTATGTTCTTGGATAGAACATTCTGACAGGTTTTAACTATTAAAGTTATAATAGATTCATTCAATACATAATTAACTATCTGACGTCCAATCTAATAGGATTAAGATATTTATAGGTATGAGATATAAAAGATCACACTACAGGATTATCCACCACTACAGATGTCCTGCTTGTTGGTTATATAATCCAAGTACAGACAATCTAATATCCTTATTGATTACCCGGTTTCTCACACAATTAGAAAAGTATATAAAGCACCCTGTTTTGTATTTCAATAAAAGATAGATCTTTCTTATAGTCAGCTAGTCTGATCACTCAATTGTTTTTATTTTTATTGTTTTTTAATTTTCGTATATCAAACTACCACTTGATATTACAAGATTGATGAAGTCTTAATAGAAGAGTTTTCTCAAGAGGAAAAGGACGAAGTAGAAGAAAGGGCCGAAGAAAGAGAAAACAGTAATAAGGACTTCGAGAAAATTAGCAACAGCAGTAGGATAGAAGTATTTTCCAACGCTTTGACTGTAAAAATCAAGGTTATTCTTTCTCGACAACTAGCAAATGAACAAAAAGACGCTGTCTTTAGCTCTTTTTTGACTTACCTGAAATCACAAACACTGCGTATTCCTTTAATCAAAAGTTTAATCATGTGATAACTTTCTTGCCGGGTCTAAAAACAGCTAGAGTATCTGGAACTTTGATTCGTGATACTTCATCATCCAATTCTTGCAAAGTAATCACTCAAAAGAATGATAGCAAAGTTACACCAAAACAATTGTCAATTTCTGCCAAGAGAGATATTAATGATAGGATTCCACTTTTAGAAACTGAAACAAACACTCGGTTTACAGTTAAAAAATGCTGTTCAAATAAGAAAGAATCGTGTCAATACAAGTGATATTAAACGTCTGAAGAATGAATGGATAAAAAAAGATAAAAACGACAAGAGCTTTGCAATTCAGGAAAAAAAAAAAGACGAATTATATAAGAAAATAGAACAAGAGAAGCTTTTAAAGAAACACCACAACAACGTAACAATAGTTATCAAAGAACGTCTAAAGGCTACTAAATCTAAAATTTATAATTTGCAAAAACAACTTAATATTTCGGAATACGGTAAAGACTTTACGATAAAAGACGGACAAAATATTGGTAAGAAATTTGAAATAACGAAAGATAACTATAAATGCTTCGAGAGAACAGAAGATATAGAGTTAGACGAACAAGTAGGCTATTCAGACGACTTGCTGTTTTCTGGAACAGATAATGGATTGGTGACTATGACGGAAACGGCAAAGTTGGATATAAACCAAGTAAAATTTCACTTAAAGCTGTTTAACAAATATTCAATATTGAATGACATTAAAGGTAAAAAATAATATGATTTCAAAGCAGGTTTATTTTGGGAGTTGTTGCTCACATTTTTTTAAAACATTTCAAAATAGAAGGTGATCAAGACGCTGCGTTGAACTTTTCCAATAATGATATCGACAAAGCAACACTTTGTAAAACTTTTAAAGTCCATTCCAGTGACTTGCAGTTTCGAAGTAGAGTTAAACAAGCATGATGAAGCTAGAAAAATTGGAAAATCAAACAGAAGCAGGAAAATTTGTAATGAATATGAATATCGAAAACGCCAATAATATACAAGAAGTCGATGATATGATGGATAACAAATATAAACACAGGAACGACATACGAAACTTTTATTATTCAAACGTACGAATCAAACAGAAACGTAGAACTGAAATACAACAAAAGAAATGTTTCGATAGAACTTGCTCTTCCGAAAGACAATTTACTTCGAGCAAAGAAAATAAGCAACCCATCATGTTAACTGGCGATAGAGGATATTGTAATAACTCAAGTATTAAAGGCCACCTAAAGTACGGAGGCGTATGGAAACTCCGACTACATAGTCTATATACGTCCGTCGCTGTTACGGACGAAAGTTTGACATCTCAAACTTGCGTTTTTGCTTTAAAAAAACAACACACCCGTTCAAAGTCTTAAAAACCAAGAATGGTACTCTCGTCAAGGAAGTAAGAGGAACATCAGTTTGCTCTAACAAGCATTGTATATTGGCTTTGAAACATGAAACACACAAGGGAAGAGATGCCGTATCTGCTACTGCAATATGCATTTCAGGATCGGCTATGTTACTACTAAAGATGCAACATCCATCTTTTTGTCACAACGACTACAACAGTGAAACAAATACTGATGATTTCAGAAAAAAGCCGAGGTTTTCCTTAACCGAAACACCTCAAGGCCTGCTATCGATGATGGTATTACTAGAGAAATCTAGGTAAGAGCTTAAAACAACTAATTTATTTATTTATTAGCCATTTTAATTTTCTATTACATCATTTCTATTGGCTAATTAATTTGTTTTATAGTAAATACCTTCCCAGTATTGAACGGTATCCTTAATTCAATATTGCTGTATGTTTTTATTTCTAAAAATAGGCAAGAACCAGAACTCACATAAACCTTATTTTCGCCTTTTTTTTTTCCTCCCTTTTCTTTGTAACTGGATTTATATAAACTTTGATGAGTGGCCAGAACTACATTGGTTCAAAAATATCGGTAAATATCTATACTTTATGCAAAGCTAGTCGTCTAACCACTTGCCATCTATAGCTCATTAGTTTGAGTGACATTAGGTATGTAGGTGTTCTACATAACATTAACTCTGCTGAATCTACTGTAGCTTTACAAAATGGTAAGAAGGCGTTTCATTTAAGTTATACACTCAACTGATACATTCACATCTATAGTTCAATCGTTCGGTACCGAAGGACGTAAAGCCAGTATAAACGAAGAAATTGCTCCTTCTGACAATATCTTTGATTATGTCGTGTTTCGTGGTTCAGATATAAAAGACTTGCAGGTATTTGAAGCCCCACCTTCTTATAAGCCAGTGGTCCAACAAAATATGGTAAAAAAAAAAGGCAGAAAGTTTTATTTTTATCATTAATAGTTTTATCATTGTAGTCCACACCGGTTCCCAGCGCCAATAATTATTATTACAATCAACAACGGTATGCACCGTACGCTACGCAATCTTATGGTAACTATTGGCAAAATGGTAATACCACGGCTCAATCTCAAATGCAAATGCCCGTACCTGAAAACTATCAAGACCAAAAGAGTTTAAAAGTAAATGATAATGATTTTTCGAAAAATAAACAGGAAGAAAAAACTGTAGTTGTGTCACCTCCAATTGAGAGAAGAGGATCTATATATCAAGAAAAACAAGAAGTTTTAAACGTTGTTATTGAGGACGAAAATTTCCTTGTTGATTCTTTGGTAAAACAGGTGTCCGACTTGGATATAAAGAAAGCTTCACCTAAAGTGAGTAAGTCTGTAAAGGAAAAGGCTAATAAAAAGGACAAACAAAAGAGTATGGTAGCAGTGGAAACAGTCTCTGTAAAGACCAGTCGTTCAACTACACGCTCAACTCGCAGTACAACATCGTCTAGTCGCGGCGGTAATAATCGTAATCGTTCTCATGGTAATCATAACGGTAACAATACTATTGTTCCTCGATCAGATTTTGATTTTGCATCTGCCAATGCTAAATTTGATAAAACTGAAATTACTGTTATCGAAAAGGATAATACTACTAGTAAAGGTGCTGATTCTATTTCTGAACCTGAGCATTTTTATAACAAGGTAAGAAAATCTTTAACTGGATTGTTTAGATCAAAATGGTAATAACAAGTGAATAGAAAAAGAGCTTCTTTGATGATATATCCTGTGATTCAAAAGAGAGTAATAAGGGGTAATTTAACAAAATATTTAACACAGGAATTTATATACTGATAAAATATAGTAGTAGAAGAGTAAAGTATCAAGAAGAATGTAAACTTAACCTGGAAACATTTGGTCAAACAAATACAAGTCAAGGACAGAACAGTAAACGTCATCGTCATCGTGGTCGTGATAGAGGTCGTAACGCACGCGAGAGAGAAAATAAACCTCACAATGATAATAATGCCGAAATAGTTAAGGTAAGGTGCATGTAAGCGCTTTATAAATATCTAAAAATTGATGATTTATATATTATTGAAATAGGAATCAACGTAACTTGTAACTCAACTATTAACGAAAAAAGAGAGGAAAAAAAAAAGATAATAAATTGCTGAATATTTAATCTCTTCTCATATAATGCTTTAAAAACTCATGCCCTTGTAAAAGCTGATGTAAAATTATTGATAAAAACGTTGCAACTCCAACACCGTCCAGTTGGAGGATACCCAATTTCAAAGGAGTTTGCATAACTGCTGCTAAAACCACTGGTATTCCACCAACATATACATTTCGGGAATCTTTTTTTTTTTTTTTTTTTTTTTTTTTTTTGCTTACAACAGTAAATAAGATAGACTTCTATTTTGTATTCAAAAGGTATTACCGTTAAAATCCACTCTATTATCCACCCAAATCTTGACACCTGTAATCGTTATAAGGCTATATAAAATTAAGGTAACACCGCCTAATACTCCTGCTGGCATTGATTTGACAATAGCACTAAATTTCGCAAAGAAACCTAGTAACATGGCAATCACTGCGGCGCATAATATCACTAGGGTTGAAAAAACTTGAGTTACAGACTGGCAAAAAAAAAAAAAAAGAAGATATATTAGAATTAAATATGTTTTACGAAATAATATAACAAACCAAAACACCGATATTATCGGCATACGTAGTAAAAGGAATTGTACCACCTAAACTAGCCATCATGCAACCAAAAGCGTCACCCAAGTATGCTCTTCCAATATATTTCATCATGGGTTTCTCGTTAGTTGTGATGGATTCAATAGCTTTCATATGACCAAGGTTTTCCGCTAAAAGCACTATTAATAATGGCATCATCGTACCTATTGAATGCCCATCAAACTCGAGATTATAATAAATCACTGGAGCTCTCAACCACGGACTTGATACTATTTCGGAATAATTAATAAGTGGCCCGATGTTTTTAGTGCCACAAATAGCATGTACAGTATATCCAATGATAGCTCCCAATAAAAGAGAGCTTTTAAAAAAAAGTAAATAGAAACCGTTAATCTTGGCTATATTTCATTATTTGTTTTATTCTCTTACATTCTGCGTAGTGACTTTGTTGGCGCATAAATTGATATGAACATAATTGAACCTGCAGTTACGACAGACATGTACGAATCGAATGGTGATTTTGTTATCTCTGAATAGGATATAAATGCAAGATGAATACCAATACTTGTAATAATACTGCCTGTAACAACTATGATTGTATTAATGGTTACTCTACCAATTACAAGTATGAGAAGCGCACTTACCAGGAGGCATAAAAAATTCGAGCCATGTATACCCGAATATTATAACAATGACAGCAACAATAGCATACGAAATACTAAGTATTAATAAAGCGCCTTGTACTTGAGATGTATTTGGATTTAGCCCAGAACTGGAGTTATGATCGTACCCTGTGATAGATAAAATGATACTAGTCGCAGAACCAGAACATCCCAAATAAGCAGGTACTCTTCCACCAGTAACAATAAAAAATACAATTGTAGATAAACCAGAGAAAAATAACGAAGCTATTTCATTAGAAATGTAAGTCAGTAATCTATTATCTTGTTTTTATAAGCTTACTTACTATTAGAGTCATATCCTAAAATTAACGCTATTCGAGAAAACTGTTATAAAAAACAAAAACAAAAAAATGATCAACAGTTTTATACTTTACGTATAATAATTATACCACTAAACATGGCTAGTACGTGCTGCATTCCATAGACTATACAGAGTATCCAAGTCGGTCGTTCTTTTATCTTTACGACTCCTATAATAATCCATGTTATTTATAAAACATTGCTTTATATAACAACGATCCTCGAAAAAAAAAAGTAGTTACCAGTAGTTTGGATAGAATAATGCGGAAAGTAATTCTTTAATTTATTTACTAGTCTCTGTTTCCTGCTATAATCCCGTCGTAAATCTTCTTCGTCATACTTTTCAGTCGGTGGATCATCCTCTCCTCTAATACTATTTGAATACGTGCTTCGTATATCGTTACTCATGAATCCACGTTACTAAACGATAAGGGAAAAGAAGAAGAAAATGAGAGAAAAAGAAAAAGAGAGGATTTACTGTCCTTTTAAACAATTTAACTCCTTAAAACAAAATGACTGCCTGTAAGCACTACTTCTCCTGCAGTAGGCCTGTTTTTTTTGTCTCAAACAACATGTAATAAAAATTGCGTATAAATATAAATAATGGTGTAAATAAACGACAAAGCAAATAAATAAATACATGACATAACGAATTTATAGATAAAAGTAAATTTAGCTGTCTATAATGTGTAGATTTTAAAAGTCTCCATTTGCTTCTCTAATTTCGTTCATTAAAGCATTATCAGGGTTAAGACTTTCAAAGAGCTTGTAGTCAAATTCACCACTTGCCATTAATCTTGTGGACATACGGTCAATCGCAATCACAGCCAGTACAGTTTGAATGTATGCGTCAATAAGATCATCTATTCCTAATCCAAGTTGGTTGAAATCTTTACGGTCCATCAGAATCAGTCTAGACGTATCTGTTGTCCATCCACCATCGGGAAGTTTTACAGATAAGTTTGTACCAAGCATATCCCATGTATTAGCATCTGGTTCTAATTCTCCAGTAAGAGGAAGTCTTGCTTTACGACCATAAATACAAATTGGACGGAATCCTTGTGCACTCCCTATTATTAACCGTTAATACAACTGACATAGATAATATAAAGAGAATAACTATAATAAATACCTGTTACCATCATACGAAGATCGCTAACGTATGTGTTACTCTTTTTATTCGGAATAGTTCCAACATGGAAAAATTTACCACTTCGAGTTACACTTGACCATGTAGCATTACCCACTAGTGATTGGACAATAAACTGTGAATAGTATAAGTTACTTTTTTCTTTTAATCACTTAAAATGTAATTACTTGCCTTATCATAGTGATGATCTTGACTCATAAAATCATCCAACTCGTTTTTATTTGTAATCGTATATACACCTTGACCAGCATTACTATAAGGCACCTTTAATACACCATGTCCTCCCATCGAACTTAACCACAAAGGAATCTCTCCGCGTGTAACGTTGTTGATTGTTTCGGGTGTTTTGATACTTAATCCGGTACCCATAATATCTGAATTATAAAAATCGTACGCTCTTGAAGCCATCATTTTATTTCGACCACCAGCTAAACAACTAATAATTTGATTCATGACAATAGTTTTTGTCTTTAAAGGAAATCTGTTCCAAGGTTTTTGTGTAAGATAACGAAAGCAAGCACGAATAGGGTGCCACACTATAAAAAACGCGTCAATTTTTTTTTTTCATTGTTTTGTGGTCAGAATTGCTTTTTTTTTTTTTTTTTACCCTTTTCTTTATCTCTAATATATAATACACGATCTACCCATTTGACATCTGGATCCTTATCATCAACGTGCCATTCTGCAAGCCAAACATGTTCTTTGGCAACATCAGCCAGTACGGCAGCATATCCACTTGATTCCATCATGTTTTTATCACAAACAACAGCTAAACCACCAAGACTAGCGTCAGCTTTTGATAATTGCTCTTGAAAAGCAGATTCTATAACCAGACGATAACCACCTTGTTCATTATGTTCATCCGTTTCAGATAATAAAGGCATTGATTTCTGTCCTGAAGGACAAGAATTTGTTTCGATAACAATCATTTGTCTATGGCCAGAAGCAGTGGTTACATTAAATAAATCCGAACCTAAACAAGGGGATTTTTAATTATTATTTTTTTTTTTTTGAATACAGGTGTACATAAAACTTACCTGCCCACTGAAAATGGGTTGGACTATAAGAAAGAATATTCTTCAAATCTTGTGGTTTTACTTGAGGGTTTAAATGAGTATAACGAGCAATAATACGATCATTTCCCAAAGTGAAAAACGATTGGATCAAAGGATGTATTTGAGCATTTAATACACGAGGATAAAAATGTTGTTCTGGTTCAAATTCACCTTGAGAAACAATACGAGGTTCATCTTTAGGATGACTATCATGAGAGACCTTTTCACCAGGTGGAGTTTTTGGAGGAGAAGAATGTAACTTTTCAGTAGAAATTTGAATTTCAAGAGGATCATTAGGTTGTAAAGGAGGAGAAGAAGCCATCATTTAATAAGTGTATTTAACTTGCTTGAATAAAATATTTTTTAGATAAGAAAAAGAGAGAAGAATAAAAAAATTAAACCAATATTTATATGATACTTTTTACTGTTGTATGTGTGTGTGTGTGTGTGTGTGTGTGTGTGTGTGTGAGTGAGTGCAGAGAAAGGAAATAAAAACAGAAAGAACCAATCTACTGCCTTCCTCTTTCCTCATGCAAACATTTCTTGTTTGACTTGTATCACTTATTCACCCCCCACAATGTTGCCCGAAAAAGATATTTTTTTTTTTTATTATCAAACAGTCATAAAACCTTTTGCACATGTTCTTATTTCATTCGCTTATAGATCATTGCATAATTCTGGGATACTATTTGAATCACCTATTAAGGATGATCCCCTTACATAAATATTACGCCTGCTGCTACCTTATAATATTTTTTTTTCTTAATTAATAAACGGGATCATGCATTCTCTTCTTCTCCTGTTTGAAACGTCGTCACCTATTATATCTGAGGCATTTTTATTTTTTTTCCCATACGCTCAAAAAATATCAATTTAACTGATTTCATTTCTTCGAAATGCAGATCTTTTTTTTTCTTATCACCAAAATAACAAGTTGACACTGTTTTGGGTGGTGACATATCACAAGTGTACTGTTCCATTAGTTTAATTCATTCGTTTTTTCTTCTATCATCAAAAACAAGACTAAACTAATTTGAATATAATGGTTTCACTTGAAAGAGTACCATTTATACAGGTAAAGATAATGATAAACTACCTTCTTTTTATTTTATTTTTGTATCACCTATTTTCTGTATTGTTGACACAATGTGTGATCGTCGGTTACTTTATTTTTTAAGGTTAAAATCTTGTTGTAAAAGTAGATTATTAACAAAGATATATGAACAGTTACATCATTAACATGATAATTATGTCCGAGACCCTTTCTTTTTTTTTCCCGCTCGAAAATCATTATCAGAGGTGTCACGTAAAAGATATCGAGCTCCATCATATAGAACAGTACATTGTTCCAAAATAGCTACATATTCATCCAGTGGTAAGATAAAGTATAAATTACTGCTATGGATCATTTAAACTAGTAGTTTATTTATGCAGGGGCTATACTAAATCACACTCTTAAACCTACATTTTAAGTTGGATCTTCGAACTATTGACAATATAGTTATCGACAACAGCAAAAAACTTTAGTGCTACACACTAGGGCTTTGTTAAAGCTGGCCTTCAAACAAACGTCATTTACACTAGCTAAAAAGATCCATAAATTTATGCATGTTATGAGCGTATCTCGCAGTATTTTACACAGGGAATATTATCGACAAGAAAGTTTTAGTCAAGAGCGATTTTATCAAAACAGGTATCAAACACGGATTAGCTTCAGTTTAGCTTGGTTTAGTTACCAGTAAATAAAACTATTATGCTTGGCAAGAAGTACTAAAGGAAAGAAGTAAAATAAATCATGGCTCACAGAGCTTGTGCCGTTTTGTAATTCTCAGCAAGAGCATCAAGTATTGCATTAGACACAGTATACTGCAATTAAACCGTAAGTCAGTTCTCTTTTGTTGACAACATTAATTTAACACGTACAATACAATGTAAAATACAAACGCTACGAAACTATGACCAAATCTCGGACAGTCACATTTTTGACAGAAAAAAAGATATGCTTGATTATGTCCGAGACCCTTTTCTAAAAAATTCTTTTTTCTTCTTTTCATTTCAAGATAATAAAAATGACAGATGAAGAACTTCCTTCCATAGTATGGTCTGCGGCTGGATTATCAGGCGTTGCTTGTATAAGTTCTATTGTATTATCAGCACAACGTCGTTACTATCACGAAACAGCTAAAACTCAGTTTGGAAAGGATCCTTCTCCATTAAAGTTCGATCATATACGAAACTATAAGGTTCCCTTTTCTGACAGCAATAGACTTTCGCGAATTTTGTTTGGCACTATTATAATGACTGTTTTAAGTGCATATGACCTGTATGAAGCCGTAGTACGACTGTCCATCAATAATCAATCACCCAAAAATGCGTCAGTATATATCATTATTTCTTCTGCACTTATTTTTATAGCATGGATGTATACGCTTGCTCTTTCAGTAGTATCAAGAAGATATACCTTACCTAGTAGATGGGGTTGGATTTTAAACATACATCTATTCATTTTTTACCTTTCGTCCGTTTGTGTCTCACTTTACCGCCTTTGGGATGCATTTAGAATACACCATAGACAACTTTCACTAGCACAAGGTTTTCCTCTTATTTTAGCCATTTTGTTTTCTCTTGACTTGTTTTACAGTACAGGTTCGATAGAGCAAGGACCACCTTATTTAGAAGGTGATATAATAGAAAGCGAAGACCAAAAAACCCCAGTAGCGGGGATTACAGTAGCATCCATATTTAGCATTCTCTATTTCAGTTGGGCTACACCAATTGTAGACGGCGTAAATGAAAATGCTGAAAATATATTCCTTCCAAGTTTACCACCTACTTACCGTGCTTACAATTTGTTTTATATCTTTGGCGAAAACCGCGAACAATCTCTCATCTATAGACTCTATCGCGCAAATAAGAAAGCTATTATTCTCCAATCAATTTGTACTGCTGTTTCAGCTGGTTTGTACTACGGTCCGGCTTTCTTTCTAAATAAGCTATTGACGTTAATCCAAACAATTGATACTGGTAATCAAGATGAATTCTATTTTGTCAAGGGGATAATGATTGTATCTGGTTTATCATTATCACTCGTAGTTTTGAGTGTAGTTGTCGGACAGCTTTATTATCTAAGTAATGTACTATAAAATCACGGCTACAAGCATATACATTCTGACAATTATATTATATATAGGTTCATCATCATTAAGAGTTAGAGTCAAGTCCATGTTAAATATCGAATTATATCGCAAAACTCTTCGACGTATGGATGTTCCTGATATGGCTAAAGATACGTCGTCTATACAAGACAAAAATATTGAAGTAGTGGAAGAGTCCGGCAGTTCTTCTATAGGTACAATTGTCAACTTGATGAGTACAGACTCTCAGCGCATTTCTGATTTTACGACGAATTGGTTCACACTTATTGAAGCACCTATCGAATTATTGGTTGGCGTTACTTTCCTTTATTCGTTATTAGGGTCATCATGCTTACTGGGATTATCAGTTATGATCATTACACTGCCATTGAATCATTACAACTCTATCCTTTTCGCTAAAACTCAAGAAAAATTAATGGAAGCGCGTGATAGACGTGTATCATTGATGAATGAAGTCCTACAAGGTATACGTCAAATTAAATTCTTTGCCTGGGAATCAAATTGGGAAAAGCGCGTCTTGGAAGCAAGAAACGAAGAACTCAAACACTTGAAAAAAACCTATGTTAGTGAAGTTTTATTTAACTTTTTATGGCAAGGGTAAGTTTATATATAAAGGGAAAAAAGAATAGTTTCAGTACTAATCATGATATGTATAGTACACCATTGCTAGTAACCATTGTGTCGTTTTATTCTTTCACAAAAATTCAAGGCAACCAGTTAACTGCACCCATCGCATTTACCGCTATCACTGTATTTACGGAACTTCGATCTGCATTAAATACGTTACCTGAAACTTTTGTTGATATTTTACAAGCTCTTATTAGGTATGTTATAAAAGCGTGATATATCCCAAAGAGAGAGAGAGAGAGAAAGACTAATTTTATTTTTATTCACTATTAGTGTTCGACGTATTGAATCCTATTTGGAAGAAGAAGAGATTTCACCGCCTTCAACCAATTTAGATCCTAATTGTAGAGTTAGAATTGGTTTCCGAAACGCTACAATTTCTTGGACTGATATATCACCAGATTTCGATGAAAGTTATACTGACGAAGCTGATGATACTCCCACTGGTATCGCCAACCATCTTTTAGCACCACCCGTACCCAACACCGCTCCTACAATTACGCCATCATCATTTGAAGAAGTAGATACATTTCTGTTACATAACCTAAATGCGCATTTCCCTAATGGAGAGTTCAGCATCATATGCGGTGCAACCGGATCGGGAAAAACCTTAATGATGCTTGGCCTATTAGGAGAGGCCGTGTTGTTGGAAGGCGAAAGTTTTTGTCCCAGAACTCCCGTTTCCGATAATCTTCAAGAGGATTTAAGCCAAACAAACTGGTCTTCAAACATGGAAAACTGGATACTGGACCACGCGGTTGCTTATGCATCTCAAACTGCATGGTTATTGAACTCCACCATCCGTGAAAACATCTTGTTCGGATTACCTTTTATAAAAAAACGGTACAATGAAACTCTTTTTGCATGTGCTTTGGATAAGGATATAGCCGCTTTAGAATGTGGTGATTTAACGGAGGTAGGTGAAAAGGGTATTACTCTTTCTGGAGGGCAAAAAGCTCGCGTTGCCTTGGCTAGAGCTGTTTATTCTAGAGCAAGAAATATTTTACTAGATGATGTACTTAGTGCTGTAGATGGTAAAATAGAACAAATATAAATATTGTTCTGTGTACAAATATTAACCAAAAAAAACAGCGCATACTGCAAGGCATCTTTATGAGAAGTGCCTCATTGGTCCCTTAATGAAACGTCGTACAAGAATTCTGATTACTCACCACGTTGGTTTATGTATTTCAGGGGCATCCTATTTGGTTCATCTAGAAAATGGCCGTATTAACCTTTGCGGTTCCCCCGAAGAGTTGGAAGCTGCAGGTACTTTGGGAACTATTCTAGACGAAGTTTTAGGTTCAGCAGAAGAAGACCATGTAGAAACTATTGAAGAAGAAGCTGAAAAGATTGATCCTCAGCTAACAGTTGTGGGGTCCACTTCGGAATTGCTTAAAAGAGCCGTAGTAGATAAACCACCTAATGTATTGGTAAAAGAAGAGTGTAAGTGATTATTATTAATAACGATTATTTTCAAATTAAATATGCCGAGAATAACCCCCCCCCCCCTCCTTTTTTTTAAAAAAAATATATAGCTCGTGCTGTTGGTCATATTCAAACCAGATTATATCTGTTATATTTACGAGCAGTCGGAAACCCCTTTTATTGGTGTATTGTTTTAGCTTTTGTATTTGGTTCGCGCGGACTTGATGTTACTGAGAGTTGGTGGATCAAGAAATGGGTTCACGCGAGTGAAATTGCCAATAATAGCAGCATGATAACAACATTAGCTGCTTCCGTTGTAGAAAGCGCTCAGTACCTTTTCATGGATCAGCCAAATATACCTTCATCGCTCGAAAATAATATTATGCCTTCAACTACTATGAATAGAGGATACTTTGGATTGATGGCTGATAAAAAAGACAATATTAACGGCGATCAACTTGACATGTATTTAAATATTTACATTGCGATTACTATGACCAACATTTTCGTTGGTGCTACTCGTTTCGCAAGTCTTTATTATGGTACAATTAAAGCTAGCAAAAATTTATACCAGATTTTACTTAAACGGGTTTTACGCGCCCCTATGCGATTCTTTGATACCACTCCTATTGGTCGTATATTAAATCGTTTTTCAAAAGATTTTGAATATGTCGATGCTAGTGTTCCTAACGATCTCATGTACTTTGTTATCCAGTGGTTAGTCATTTTGACTTCCATCTTGACTGTATGTACAGTTTTACCTGTATTCATTATACCAATGGCAATCGTTACTTTCTTGAATATTATGATCGGTAAACGATATAGTGCTGCATCTCGAGAGCTCAGAAGAATGGATTCCGTAACAAGATCACCTTTAATCACTCATTTTGGCGAAACATTAGTTGGTGTAACTACAATCCGGGCTTATGGCGCTACTCAAAAGTTTATGAACGAGATGCTGACAAGAATTGATGAAAATTCAAGGCCTTTTTATTATGTTTGGATCAGTAATCGATGGGTTGGTACTCGCTTCTCTTTCCTTGGTGCTGCCGTTAATTTCTGTACGGGAATTTTTATTTTATTAAGTTTGGATTATATGGATGCTTCTCTTGCTGGTTTCTGTCTTAGTTTTGTACTTTCATATACATCTCAGGTAAGCGAAATAGGAGTTTATTTTGACATTTACATTTATTAAACTAGTCCTTTATATATATATCATACAGATGACTATGGCTATTAAAAGGTACACACGTCTCGAAATGAGTTTTAATGCCGTGGAACGAGTAGTCGAGTTTATGGAAATAGAACAAGAATCCCCAGCTATTACAGATAAGAGACCACCGCCTGAGGTTAGTAATGAAAAATATTTTACTGGTTATTATTTCTATGAATTTTATACTTACGGTTACACATTTTTACTCTAAAATAACTACCAGTGGCCCATTAACGGCAAGATTGAAGTGAAAGATCTCGTCGTTCGTTACGCTCCAGATTTAGATCCCGTATTGAAAGGACTGACATTTTCTGTCAAACCTAGAGAAAAAATCGGCGTTGTTGGTAGAACAGGCAGCGGAAAGTCAACTTTGGCATTATCTTTCTTTAGATTTGTAGAACCGAGCGAAGGTAATATTGTTATTGACGGAATTGACGTTTGCGATATTGGTACAGAAGACCTCCGGAGCAACCTTACGATTATTCCACAAGGTAAAGTAAATTAAAGTTACATATTACATATTACTGACGCTATAGTGTTTTTTTTTACAGATCCGGTTTTGTTCTCTGGTAGTTTACGATCTAATTTAGACCCGTTCGATGAGTTTAGCGACGAAAGTATTTTTGCAGCATTAAGAAGGGTGGAATTGATACCGCCCGAAATTGACGTATCGTCTAATCAGCACGAGGAAAGCATAGAAGATTTGAACTTTAACATATTTTTAGATCTATCCAGTTCTGTCAGTGAAGGAGGTTTAAATTTCTCACAAGGTCAAAGACAGCTAATTTGTCTTGCTCGAGCTTTACTGAAAAGAAGCACAGTTGTATTTATGGACGAGGCTACTGCTAGTGTTGATTTTGAAACGGATGAAGCTATTCAAAAGACAATTGCTTCAGAGTTTGTAGATAGTACTATCCTATGTATTGCGCACCGACTTCGTACAGTAATAGAATATGATAGAATATTGGTTTTAGATCAAGGCGAAATTGCTGAATTCGCGAGTCCCTTAGAGTTACTAAACACACCGAACTCAATATTCCACAAAATGTGCGAAAACTCGGGTGAATATGAAGGACTTGTTGCTTTAGCAAAAGAAAAACATCAACTTGTTGACGTGTAAATAAATTAAAGTAATTTTTGGGTAACAATGGAATCCTATTTTCGCACTTTTTTATTATATAATATATGCATATCTGGGTTGAAATATAACGTGTATTACATTATGTGAGTGCTAAATCATTTTCTTGTATGTGAAAAAGAATAACACAAACGCAGAAAGGCGTACTTGTCTACCCTTCGAAATAAAATCTAATTTATTTAACGCGAGCATAATATTTCTACATCAGTACACATGTTATACTTCAACCAATCAAACTATATTATATATGTGTAACTTGCTATATGGATTTTCCTGCCAATTGATACTACATATAACTTTATACTGAACGTGATTTTAATATTATTATTTTTACAGTGGCATCTACTTTGAATGCACACACTTTTTTTTTTTAGCTGCAAAATAACGACGTGTATTTATGTACTGCATGTGAAATTCACCTTGCAATTCCCAAGTAGGAAGAAAAAATAAAACAAACAAACAACCGGAGAGGGAATACTTCGGGTTCTCTCCGATACGGAAACTGAATTCTAGCATACAGTTTTGCATGTTTTGAAATGTCAAAAAACAGGCACATAGTACTTGATCGCATCAAGTTTATTTGGTCATTGAATACGTCATGGGATGTATAAATTTCTCCTTCGGAATATATAACATTTGGAGAGTGTACCTACTTTTTAACATGTAACAATGGTTATTTTAAACTGGGTAGGTGTGTATTTTCCCTCTGTAAAACAATATGTAATGCTATATTCTGTATACCATATAAATATATATGTACGTATTTATTGGGGTATAAAAACCAAATAGATTAAAAATGGTTTAACCCCATATAATTGTTTTGTGTACAACGCACCGGGATGATGTTTCCGTTAACCTCATCTTACACTGGTAAAAAAAAAGAGTGTCTGCCCTTGCCCTTTGTTTTCTACATAAATTATAAAAAACAATAATAAACGACAGTTTACAATAAATAGCAGGGACTCGATCCCCCCATTGTTGATTTTATGAATTTATCTAAAGTCACAATGGCGTTACGTATACGAGCGCCATATAGTATACTATTTTAGCCTTGATTATAAGGTATATTAATAGAAGCAATATCAATAGTTAGTTGGGTATTATGCAATTAATCTAATATTGCTTTTGGATAATTGTCTGTTTCACTTGATGATCATGATAAAATGAATGTAATAAAATCGATAAACCTATATTCAAGTATAAAGGGACAACACCATTTTTGTCATACTTACTAGTACATATTATCGATAAGTTTCGGAATCAAAGATGTACATAGTCATAAATGTAACACCCACGTAAAATAATAACAACAGCAGTTACTTTTCTCTCTCTCTCTTTCTTATATATATATATATCTACATATTTAGTAACATTATATTCAATAATACCAGTAATAAGAAATCAGAACCAATTAAATTAGACTAGTAAGGTTTACATTAAAATATTTATAAACCTATCAAAATAACTACATATACCCATAAGTTTCGTTTATTATTATTATTATTATTATTAACTACTACAAACAAATATACAACTGACGGATATAGAATACATAAATTATTATTATATAAATCGTGACATTAAGTGTGAAACGTAAAGCGGACAAAAACTAGTTTTTCATTCCGAAGTTATACAACATACTGACCAGATTACTTTTTTGCAATTTAGTGAAAGAGAAGTGGCCGCGCACGGTCATTTTTGTGCACAAAAAAAAACCCTACCCTAAAATAATTTCAATTCGACCTCGGATAGCGCGTTTTATTATTGTTGTTTATTATTAAATTTTGGTAGACCGGATACACTGTCCCCCTTATTTTATTTTATTTTGACAAAAAAGAAAAAAACTAAATATAGACGAGCTGTTTGCAGGTTCAATTGTTAATAATAATTTCTAGTAATAAATGTGTACAAGGTAAATATTTATGATTATTATAGCAAGTGTCATACTAGCATTAATAGTGAAAAAGTGTTCTGAGTATGTGGCACAAGTATTGTATAATTCGGATATCTGTAGCCGTACTTGTGCTGCATGAGAATTGCTGTGTGTTTCCACATGACAACTCTATGTAAAATAGCAATTATTTGAGACTTAATCTGTTTTACAAATGGGACACAAGCCATGCTTAATAAAACACAAGATTAAGAAGAACAAAGTCGATCAGTTTTTTTGAAATGTATTTTATTGTGACACTTTGTTTTTGTTATAAATATCTTTCTTATTTATATGAACCATGTTTCTTTTCCTTTTTTCTTTTCTTTTATTTACTTACCCCTTAATACTTATTCTTTCCTTTTAAAAAAAATCACTAATAAAAAAAATGACTTCTTCTCTATCACATATTGTAGTTGCTTCACGACGTATGTTCACAAAGTTAAACCGTCGATATTTTTCACATCAACATCGTACTACTAATAAATCAAGAGCACCAAAAATAGTAACTAGAGCATCTTTTTCGTCATCCACTTCTTCTTCTAGTTCGCCTTCTTTTTCCATCACTAGTACGAAAAATCAAAGTCAGTCTTCAATCGATTCGTCAAGCAGCATTGTCAGTGACAATATAAAGATTGTTTCCGATTTAGAACACTATTTATTGCCACAAAAATTATTTGAATTGGCCGAAAATCATTTATACGGACGCCATGGCAAATCAGTAGATCGCCATTTTGCTGTCATTTGTCTTCAAGATGCAGCCAATAGAGGCCAACATTCCGGTGCACAAGCAGTTCTCGGCTTTTGCTATGAGTTTGGGTTAGGTATTACATTAGATTTTCAGCAAGCGGAGAGATATTATATCATGTCTGTAAAAACTGCATTGACGGAAAATAATAGTTCACTCAAAGACGATGGGTTTGATAGCCTTGCTTTAAGTGATGCCACCTTATTAGGTATCGCTCGATTATCTTTTCTTCGTAAATATGGTAGACCTGGAGTCCAAATTAACCGTGTCGAAGCCGAATATTGGGAGTCAAAAATTCATGCTCGGGGTTCCAACGCTATCGCGTGGATTCGACGTGCAGCAACAGAGGACCAATGTTCTGCCAGTCAGTACTGTTTTGGCGTTTGCTATCATGACGGTATCGCTGTTCCAAAGAACGAACACGAAGCATTCAAGTGGTACAAACTTAGTGCCGAACAAGACAACTGTCGCGGACAAGGTATACTAGGTTATTGTTACGGTGAAGGCTTTGGTGTTGAGAAATCTGAAAACACTGCTATGGAATGGTATCGCCGCGCTGCCGCACAAGGTGAAACGGTAGCTATTTATAACATTGGTTATTGCTTTGAAGATGGTATTGGTGTCCCCAAAGATCATACTGAGGCTGTAAAATGGTACAGACTTGCTGCTGAAAAAGGAAACGCGTTTGCTCAGAATAGTCTCGGTTACTGTTATGAAGATGGTATTGGCTTACAACAAGATAAATTAACAGCTGCTATTTGGTATCGTCGATCGGCCGAACAAGGATATCCTTGGGCTCAATGTAATTTAGGTTACTGTCATCAAAATGGAATTGGGGCTGAAAAAGACGTAGTCGAAGGTGCATACTGGTATGGTCAAGCCGCTCGCCAAGGACACGCAAGAGCTCAACATAATCTTGGCTTTTGTTATCAAAACGGTATTGGTGTAAATAAAAACTTACAAATGGCTGTGGCTTGGTATACTAAATCTGCACACCAAGGAAACATTTTTGCTTTCCACAGTTTGGGATACTGCTACCAAAACGGGTTGGGTGTCGAAGCTAATCAACGCGAGTCTACGTATTGGTACTTTCGAAGCGCCGAATACAATCATGCTCCTGCTCAGGTAAGCATTTCTCTCAATATAGGTCTAGACTATTTCTAGTGATTAATTTATCATGTACAATTTTTTTTTTAGCTTTCACTTGGTTTTGCTTATCGTAATGGTATGGGTGTAGAAAAAAATGAACAAGAAGCTGTTAAATGGTTTCGTCGCTCTGCTTTACAAGGAAACTCTTTAGCTCAAAATAGTTTAGGGTTCTGTTATGAAGAAGGTTTAGGTATTGAAAAAGATCCTAAATTTGCTGCTTATTGGTACTTAAAAGCATCAAGACAAGGCAACCCTTGGGCTCAGGTAAGAAAAAATAAAAATAAAATAACGACGTTGATTTTAATAAATCAAATATAATAATAGTGTAACCTTGGATTCTGTTATGCAAGTGGTATTGGTGTTCCTGAGAACTCTACAAAAGCGGTGTATTGGTATCGGAAAGCGGCTCAACAAAATCATGCCCGTGCTTTACAGAAACTAGCCATACATTTACAAGGTGGCATTGGGTGTCATCAAAACCTTGAATTGGCAGTAAAATACTTTCATTTGGCTGCTCAACAAGGTCAGGTGGCAGCACAGTATCATTTGGCCTTGTGTTACGAAAAGGGTTTGGGAACTCAAGTTGATTTACAAGAATCCATGGTTTGGCTTGAACGGGCCGCCACTGTAAGTTTTAAAAAAAAAATTACGTAATGCTTATATAACTAATCTTATATGTCTCTAGTCTGGTTGCCGTAATTCTTATCAACGCCTTCGTCAGCTTTTACTTCGTTATTGCCTTGAAAATGCTTCTGCTGTTGATATCATTCAAAGAGTAGATAATGCAACTGGTAGTTGGTCAAGTAATAGTCATCCACTGGGTTGGGTATCAGGTTTTGCTGCTCCTGCCGCATAAAAAAACAAAACAAAAACATTTCATACCTTTTTTCTTATACATATTTCATTTCCGTTTTCTATTACTTTTTTCATGCATTTTTTTTTTGTACAATACATTTCTTTTTATCATTAGCTTCATCAATTTATAGACAAAAACACTACTCATAGTTATCCCCCTTTTTAAACCATCCTTTTTATAAACAATTAATACGTAATACATTACAAGTAAAGTCACACCAAAAAAAAAAAAAATAGAAACTAAAATGCGGGGGGGGGGGAGTTGATGATGAATATTATCATTCACTTTTTTATCATTTTTCTGTTATCATTATGGCATTATTTGTTCCAGTTATTATCGGGCTACCTATCGGTTATTTTACTTGGGCTAAAGTATTCGACACAGTAGATGATTGTGTTTCGCAAGCTTTGAGTGGCGATAACAAAACAACAGGTAATAATAACTGAGATACTAATAATAATTTGTCCGTATAGAAAACTAAAATATAATTATTACTTTTTAAAAAAGAGAAAGAACCCAACTCAAGTGTAGCGGCGACAGTAGGAACAATTGGTTCCGTCGGTATATTGAGTAAATTAATGTTTAGGCCAAATACAAGACATAGATTATTCTTTGCTCAAGCGCCAGTGAATTCTAATATTCGAGTCGAGACACTGAAAATGGGTATTGAATTATTAATTAGAACAGGTATGGTGTTCTATGGAGGAGCAGTGGTTGGAGCAAGTGCAGGAAGAGTTGTGTCAATAAAAAAGACCATTTAAAAGTCCGTTAGTAAGTGGAGATTTACAAGCTTGATTTCACAGTGCGGTAGAGAATCCTCCTTTCATATCGTCAACGTGTATGTAATTTAATATGTTTAAACAAATGAAAAAGAGCCTGCAGTTACGCATAAATCAATGATGGATGTAACATAAAAATTGAATAAAAAACAAATGGATAATTTTTATAAGGAATTGAATGATATATGGTGATGGATGGATGTTGTTTTATGCGTAATCTGTACGGCGACCTTTTTTTTTTCTTAATAAAAAAAAAATTGAAAATAAAAAATGAATTATAAAAATGTTGTCAAAAAAAATAAAATGCTAATTAAAATAATAGCTTTTTTCAACCATGACTTCCAAGATTGTTAAATTTGCTGGTGCTCAACCTGATGAACTCGAGCTTTCTATTGCTCAAGCCCTTTTAGATTTAGAGTCTTCTGTTCCTGAATCCAAGTTTGTTACCATTACTGCTGCCAAGGAGGTATATATACATATATAAATGAGTGGTAACAGACTTTTTTAATATTTTGTGTATATATAGATTGAACTTGGTGCTGGTAAGAAGGCTATTGTTGTATTCGTCCCCGCTCCTACTCAAAAGCTCGTTCAAAAGGTTCAAGCTAAGCTTACTCGTGAACTCGAAAAGAAGTTCTCTGACCGTCACGTTGTTTTTGTTGCTCAACGTCGTATCTTGGCTGTTCCTACTCGTCGTAACAATGGTAAGCAACCTCGCCCTAGATCTCGTACTTTGACTGCTGTCCATGATGCTATCTTGGATGATATGGTTTACCCTACCGAAATTGTCGGTAAGAGACTTCGTCAAAAGGTTGATGGTACCAAGACCCTCAAGGTCTTCCTTGATTCCAAGGATGCCACCTCTCTTGAATATAAGATTGATTCTTTCTCTGCTATTTACAAGAAGCTTACCGGTAAGGATGTCACTTTCGAATTCCCTACTGCCGTTGAGTTTTAAGTGAAATAAAGTCTCTTTTTTTTATTTATTTCATAAAATGCCTGTACAATGCTTGTTTGCTAAACTCTATGTACCAAACATAATGAACAAATCATACATGTATGTACTGATATATACCAACAAGTAACTTTTTTTTTTGCTGTTTTTATTGTTGAGTAAATCAACTAATACATGTTTTTTTATACATGATTTTATACATGTTTTTTTATATGTGTGTATATGTATATTTTTTAGTCTCGTGCCGCGGTGTATTTTTTTGTTTATTTTTTGTCTTGCTGTTTTTCTTCTTTTTTTTTTTTCTTTTACCAAATGTATCTCCCAGCAGAGATTATTAAACAAGTAGGCGAATACTTGACACTCACAGAACAAGGGTCTTGTATACGCGTTTGTTATGCTTGGTATGGACCGTTTCTAGACTTGTTATATACCAAAGTGCACATTCGAAGCCGTAATCAGTTCCGGTTATTTTACTCTACTATTCAAGCATCTCGTCAAATTGAGGATCCTCTTGGTGATCACGTAAAGGAATTAACGTTTGCATACGATACGGGAACACATAAGGAGCCACATGCTGTTGGAATAACGCGCGATGAATTAGAAAGTTTTCCGGATTTATTTCGACACTTGCAAGTATTGGATTTCGAGCCTAAACTTTGGAAATATATGCGATACAGCGATAAATTATCAAACATGAAACAACTAAAGAGGTTGCCTACCATAACTAAGCAAAGTTTGTTTCAACCCATCATTGACAATCTAGCTTCTCAATTAACTTATTTATCGCTTGGTGGAGAAAGTTTAGGCTATATTTTGAATAACAACCTGACCACCTCTATTTGGACACGCATGCCAAAACTTGAACGACTTGAAATTCAAGGAAATAATCATGTTAATTTAAATGTAAAGATGTTGATGGCATTAGGAGCACAATTGCCTAGGTTAAAGCATCTTGTACTTGGGTGTGTTACTTTACCTTTGGACGAACATGATATGGGATCTACGACAACGTTTCCGTTATTTACGTCAGCAGTATCTCTAACTTTAAAGGACGTTCACCTCAAGAATTGGAAAATGATTACGTTTTTAAGTTTGGCATTTTACCACGTTGAAGTATTGGATTTTGATGTTACATTTGACTGGTTTTATAACGAAAATGTAACGATTGAATTATATGAACAATCTATGGATGCATGTATGGGATTTGCACAATTGTGTATATTTTTGAAGAAGATTATATTTAGAAAGATTAGTACATCAGTATTTCCATTCCCGTATGATGCATTTTTTCAAGAGATTGCGGATATTCATAGTAATAATGTAAAAGTAGAGATGACGGATTATGCCTGGTGGTCAACAATTGATCCAGTTTCATCCTTTAAATCGGTTACAGTACAAACAGGATTATTATCAAAGGCAAACTTAAAGTGGTCGTGGACTGGTAAAAAGACGGATATATCGTTATTTAGAAATTTCAAACTTTGTAAACATTTAACTGAATTAAAATTGGATTGTGATATACAACTAAAAAATGGAGTTAGACTTGATTTATTACTAGAAAATGTGGAACAATTGGAAAAGTTACACCTATCAAATGTATTAGTTACGACTAGTAAACACTACGAAAAATCAAAAAAGTATAGGCTACAACTATTAGATTTAAATCAAGCTATATTGGGTAATCATTTAATGGATTATATATCACAATTTTGTACCAGCTTGCAAGATTTATGGATATCAAACTCTGTGCAAGAAAAACCGCGTAGATCTGCTTTTATAGTTATTCGTATGCCTGACCACAGGTTCAAAACTATTAAATTAAACTCACTTCATTTAAACCCAGGTGGCAGTCGTGGTAAATCTGAAGTACCCATTTCATTACTCTCTTTTTATGAATCAACAAGATATAATCGACAAATTGAAAGAAAGAAAGAAACAGCACCAGAGATGTGGAGATTTTATCATATTCATAAGACACCACACGTTAAAAAACAACTAAGAAGATTATCAACTAAAGAAGCTGCTGTTATTGCCAACTTTGAAATGAACGAAAAGAAGTGGAAAATTGTCAAAAACTCAAGTGCAAGAAAGTCATTTCAAGATGAAAAATTATGGGAAAAGGATATTCAATTTGGTGCCATTTTGCTACTATGTAAATCTGTTGATAACTTTGAATTTAACGAACTGCAACTTTAGACGTCACCATCTCTTTTTTGTACATACACTTTAAATTTCCCACGCTTTCATTTTAATAGACCTTTTTTTTTCGCTTTCCTTTTTTTTTTTCCTCTTTTTTATTTGACAACAATATATACAAATATAATAAAAATGATGAATAAATTAATCAGACCTCAAGTATTAAAGCCTTTGGTTTTAAACAGTAGATCTTATGCTGCTACTGCCGTACAAGCAAACGATGGTATCCAACAAGGTGTTGCTTATTCACATCTTTTAAAGAGAGAATCTGCTGAAGCCTTTCGTTCTCCCGAGCTTGCTCATATGAGTGCCAATAATAGTAAGTGACTAGTATGATTATCTAGTAAACTGGACCTGACATAATATGATATAGGCGAAACCAAAAAGATGAATCTATTTCAAGCAGTAAATGATGCAATGTCTATTGCATTAACAACAGATGAAAGAGCCGGTAGGTTTCACCGTATGTAACATTTATATAAACATACATCTAAAAAAAAATCAATCTTTAGTTGTATTTGGTGAAGATGTTTCCTTTGGTGGCGTATTTAGAGCCACTTCTGGTTTGGCTGAACAATTTGGTCGTGATCGTGTTTTCAATACACCTTTGACAGAACAAGGTATTGCTGGTTTCGCTGTTGGTATGGCTTCTGTTGGACATACAGCTATTGCAGAGATTCAATTTGCCGATTATATTTTTCCTGCCTTTGATCAGGTACCGTATACATATAATAAAGAGATTATATATGTAAAAGAAACTAACGCCTTTATATATATATAAGCTTGTAAATGAAGCAGCTAAATTCCGTTATAGATCTGGAAATCAATTTAACGTTGGTGGTTTAACTATTCGTTCACCTTCTTCTGCAGTTGGTCATGGTGGTCATTATCACTCTCAAAGTCCTGAAGCATTTTTCACTCACTGTCCTGGATTAAAGGTAAGAAAAAAAAAATTAAAAAAAAAATTCTCACAATTCGAATATTTTCTCACGCATATAATTGTTACACACAGGTAGTAACACCAAGAAGTCCTATTCAAGCCAAAGGTTTACTTTTAGCTTCCATTAGAGATAGGAACCCCGTTATCTTTTTTGAGCCCAAAATTCTTTATCGTGCTGCAGGTAATTTATTAAATATTGTCTATTCTGTAGTGTACCACTAAACATGATTACTGTATTATAGTTGAAGAAGTACCTGTTGCAGATTATGAGCTTCCATTAGGTAAAGCAGAAGTGATTAAAAAAGGTACAGATGTCACTGTTGTTGGTTATGGCTCGCAAATCTATACACTTGAAAATGCAATTCAATTAGCAGAGCAAAAGATGCCTGGTTTGAGTTGTGAATTAATTGATTTACGTACTATTATGCCTTGGGATGTTGAGACTGTAGTTGAGTCCGTTAGAAAGACCGGTCGCTTAGTTGTTTCTCATGAAGCTCCCAAGACTGCTGGTGTTGGTGCTGAAATCGCTTCTACTGTAATGGAAAACTGTTTCTTAAATTTAGAAGCTCCTATTCAACGTGTTTGTGGTTGGGATACTCCTTTTCCTTTAGTATATGAAAAGTTTTACGTTCCTAGTATGATTCGTTGTTATGATGCAATTAAAACTGCTGTCAATTATTAGAGCGTCACAAATAATCATATAAAAGAATAAAAATAAATTTTCACTGCTACTCTTTTTTTTTTTTTTTTG